>JAHWFO010015474.1:997878-1025494 GCA_023313115.1 Rhysida immarginata | reverse complement strand
TACTGCATTTGGCCTAATAGAATTCCCGCTAGCGAGCTCTGAACACCTCACGTTGTTTCTTGCCCACCCGGTATATTAATTATAAACTAAAATTAAACTTATTATATTTGAAACCGACACATATATTAATTATTACTACAAACTATAATAAACTAAAATTCAAGTTTGTTGCAAATTTGAACCCGAATAACGCTAGTTTAACAGGGAACATTTCAATGTAAGTGGATCTCTTTTTTTATTTGGATTTTCCAAAATTAAGGATAGAAAATGGTCAAAAAAGAAAAACGATGATGAGTTTATGTTAGATAGCCAATACGATTATCCCATAACATAGTATTAGAATAAGTATTATCCCATAGCACCTTCTAATACTATGCCCATAGCCAACTAATGGCGTCATGTGACGTCATGCGTGCGCGAAACCTAGCGGTGAATTGAGGCAAAGCACAAACGACTTAAGATATGAAAACTGATGTTTGAAAAAATTAAAAAAAATCCATTTATGTTATAAAAAAATAAGTGGAATTAGAGTTAGTTGCATGTCCCTTATGTTATAAAATTATAAAATTGATAGTTGATTTTTGGTGTCAGTTGCCCTTTAAGAATTTCTTTATAAATACTTGCTTCAATTAACTCGAGAGGCTTTAAAACAACATACGTCGTCAGTCTAGTGATAAATTTTTTGTAGATGACTGAAAACAATTTAAAAATGGCACGAAAAAACATCGTCGGTGATGCCTTGCTAACAAAGACGCCATGTTTCTTCGAAAGCCAGTACGCATGGCACACTGCGGAATCGTACGAAAACACATCAGGTGTAAGGAAAGCAATCGGATAGACGCATAAATGCACAAACGCATGAAATTGTGGCACATGGAAACATTATAATAGTATTAGCACAGAATAATATATTATTCCTTGGTATTAGCATCGGGTTTGAGCTGCGAATACTCTGGCACATAAAATGAGTATTAGCATCGGGAAACTAAGTGCTAGTCGAGGACACGCACCATGTTTCTGCTTTGAAACTTGTTACTTCATTCGTGAAATGATCCATTCCAGTATTTCATTCTTTTTTTCGTACACAGATTGGCAGGTTTTTCGCTTTCAGCTAATCCATTCATAATATTAATCAATTCAGATTTTTTAAGCGTTTCAGGTCATTCAATCTGTAAGCCATAGCTACTCAGTCAGCAGCATTCAGTGGGAAAACGATAGCGGAAACTCGGGAGGAAGTTGTATCGACTCGGTTGGCCTCTTGAGCGCAGGCGCGCTGACGTCACACAAATTAGGCGAAGGGTCAATAGGTAATAAGGGGGTGGGAAATTCATTGCCGCACTCAAATTTGACCTTGACCCCCAAATTTAAGGTCATCCATTTGCTAACTCGAAAACTATTAAAGAAAGATTAAAATTTCCAATTGCTACCCTGCAGAGCAACACCACAGTTTAAAAACAATTTTTAATCACATCCTTCCCTATGAAATATTTTGAGAAAATGGGCGAGAAAGATTCACTCAAGGAAAGAAAATTCCCAACGGTGTGGTTCACTGTAATTCAAATGTGTTAGAAACCTAAGCCAACCTGGCCAGTTCAAGCTGACCTTGAGTGATTCTTTCTCGCCTATTTTCTCAAAATCTTTCAAGGGGAAGGGTGTATTTAAAATTGTTTTTAGGCTAATGTGGTATTAGGGTAGCAATTGGAAATTTTTCTGTATCTTTAATAGTTTTCGAGTTAGCAAATGGATGACCACAAATTTGAGTGCGGCAATGGATTCGGGCGGCCCCCCCCCCCCCATTGCCTATAAACTCATCAGATCTCGCCTACCTGGCAACTTTGAGATATCTGCATGTTACCAGACTTTTTGGACACCCTGTATATCAAATCACCATTTGTGACTTGTTTACTGACTTCCCTTTGTGCATGCACAAACATAAATACCCGAAGCTTTTCTTTTAATTATATAATTAATAATTTTTCTTTGGAGTTATTGAAAAACACTACCGTACCACCACTACAGAAATATCCGGCAGAATACAAATTCGCATCACGAAGACGCTGATAAGCTGTTGCGTGTATGGCATATTCGTGATTGTGAATGCTAATAGATAATAATTTTGTAATAATAACTTCAAAACAATTTTTCCATACCTTTGCTTTATGAATTTTTATTGAATATAATGGAATTTTTAAAATATCAGTTATTCTTGAAAATTCAAGTTTAAAAAAAATCAACTCCTTCGTATATTTTTCAAAGTGCACTTTTGAAAATTGATAAACCCTTTTTATGAAATTAACTCCAAATTTGAATCGGGATCTGAACAGAAACTCTGAGTTTAGAACTAGATTCCAAACTCTATGGAAAAGTTGAAATTGCAATTCTAACTTCATGAGAGCTATCATTTTTGGAATAAAGAGCATCGGAATGTGCAATAACTTCGAGAACAATTGAAGTAATCGCTCGTAAACAGTCACGTGGCTAAAAATGAGCGCTCGATAAATTTTAGAAGTAGCCTAGGATGAGATAATATGGAAAGAATCCAAGCGTTTTTTGTTCTTAAAATTTCCTCGTTCATTCGTGAAGAAGCATGAAAAAGTCTATGTCCTTCTAACCATTAAGGACTGGAAAAAAAAACCTTTTGAACAATTGTTATCAGTTGGCAATGCCCGTCAAAAATAAAGACTAGACAATGAAACACTGTGTCCAGCAATACGAGTGAATCGTTTATTTTCACCGCATTTACCAATTTGAACACTAAATGCTATCATTTACGACCAATGTCTTTATCACTACAATAAACAATACTGATGGAAATCAGTAGCGCTGAGAGAAGTTGCTTATATCCAGTCTATTAAATATTTAAAAACCATTAATAATGAATTATGAGGGCGGAATAAATTTGACACCCTCAACTTCGAAGAAAAATTAATTTTCTTCTCGAGTAGACTGGAAAGTGTTGATTCTTTCAAAATTAATAAAAAATTATAAAAATTTTATATTAAAAATGTGTCCTAACATATGCTGTCCTGCCTATGAATTCCCATCTTTCATGGTCTTGCTTCTTCAGATTTCGTTTTCATTATTATCAAATACGGATCATAATTTCCGCGGGAATAATAGTGGAGAACGAGAGCGAAAGGTTCGAAGAACGCGGTCGGGCACATAAATTTCTCCGACAAGTTAGTCTGACAAGTTAGTCTCCGCTGACAAGTTAGTCTCCGTTGACAGTGTACAAGTTCCTCGAAGGCATTTGTAATTTCGCCATCGGGAAGGAACACAAGGGCTACATTGCATGTTTAACTTATTTGCAGTCTTCGTTTGAACCATAAAAAGCTGACAAACCTAAACTTCTAACTATTTACAAAACGTTTTGTCCCAAATTAAAATATCACTCCTTGTTGATTGAAAAACGTCTATAAGAATTTAGCAGGAAATTCGGAGTGAGACGTCTTTAATATAGCGTTCTCAAAGTCCCTGAATATGAATTTGGGATCCAGGTGAACTCCAAATTTTTCTTTCATCCATGGCGATTTCAAGTAAACCTTCGAATATGCGTTTTGCTTTCCTCAATTAGAGGACATAAAAAGCAGTAATATTCTACAAGGTAAGTCAAAAATCACTGCTAATAGTTGTATATTATGGTGTGTAAAACGAACGATGTGACAATGCTAGCAGAGAATACCTTTATCTATTGGGACAGTTTTGGAGTTTGGCCGCCATCCTGAAATCCGCCATTTTGGGTCAAAGTTCATTCTCTTAAATGGAAAGAGTCATGTGGCATATCAAATAACACCAGTTTTTTCAGGAGTTCATTCCTGCAATTGGATTATTTCAATTATCTGTTGTGGTTCACAAGTTTTTAAAAAAAATATTGACACTTTCCAAACAAAAACTCACACCGAAAACTGGTTTGCATAAGCTAAAGGATGTGTTCAATATATTGTTCCTGCTGCTGGACACAGAGGTCAAGGAACTTTATCCTTTCCTTATGCAGGTGCACTAGAAGTTGGGAGTAATGCTGTCACAGGCCTGTAGGATGCGTTACTGAAGGTGACGTTTGCTTTGGATTTTCACAGCATACAAAAGTTGTTTCAGCTGACCCCACATGTAAAAATCTAACTGTATGAGGTCTGGGGAACGTAGTGGCCACTCCACTAGACCCCGCCGGCCAATCCAATGACCGGGCACTGTTCATCCAGTCATTGACGGACAGTACCGTTCGTAGTGTGGTGGTGTACTATCCTGCTGGGGAAAAAATTGGAAAACCGCCATCTTCAGTCAACAGTGACGGGAACATAGTGCTCTGTAACATTCGCAGGTTACTCATCAGCGTTTAGGGTATCATCTATGAAAATTGGTTCAATTAAACAGTTGCCATAGATGGACCTAACCACACATTATCTTTGACGTTACCAGCGGCTTTCGATGGATCTGTCCAATGAGAGTTCGTATTGCTCCAATATCTCATATTCTGACGGTTCACATCACCATGGACATAAACATTTGCCTCATCAATGAACAAAATATTATATGCAAATGAAGGATCCAAATCGATAGTTATCCAGAGCCCAAGTATAGAACTCCTCACGTCTGCCGGATTATCCTCGAATAGTTTTTGCTGCATCTGAACTTTGAATGGATGCCACTTGTTGATATGCAGAATCCGTGATATGAATGATTGGTTGAGTCCACACTCAGCTGCAAGCCGTCTTGTACTGAGTCCTGGATTCTTTGCAAATGCTGCCAACACCATTGTTGAGGTTGCCTCATGGGTTGATGTTTTTGCTTTATGTTCAACAGTCTCAGTATCTCTGAAGTATGTTATCACATATGCGACGGTTTCTGTGTGCGACTGGTTCTCTTTCGGGGCGTTGAAATCAACATCAACGGTACGGTAGGGGCCACCTCCAATTAACTGCACACCAGGATCAGCTCCATCATCTCCTCCTTCATTAGGGCCATCTCCAATTAACTGCAACAGACAATGGCACACTGTCAATGTTTTTACTAATCTCTTGTGAGCACAACAAATAACTTCAATCCTATTGCAGGAAAGAACTCCTGAGAAAAAAAATAGTGTTATCTGATATGCCACATCACCTCCTTCCCATTTAAAAACAGAACCTTGACCCAAAATGGCAGATTTCAAGATGGCGGACAAACTCCAAAACTGTCCCAAAAAGGTAGAGCACATATTCCATTCCCTGATAGCACATCGTTCATTTTACACGTCATTTCCGAAATATCGTAGCCGAGGAAAGAGACAGGCCACGGCGCGGAAAAGTCACCTGATCATCCTAGGCTGAATAACAATGTAACCCTCATTGTTTCCATCTTGGATTTTAAGAATCAGTATTTTTTCGTTTGTTGAAAACAATGAAGGTTGGGTTGTTGATCAGCCTACCATGGTGAGGTGACTTTTCCGCGCCGGGGCATGTCTTTTTCGTAGGCTACGCGAAATATAGTTATGCCCAGTGACTTTTGCCTCACCCTGTAGAATCTCAATTGTCTCCAATAACGGCGTGGATTATATAACAATTGATAAAATATGGCTGATACTGCCCATAGCCAAAACCCAACTCCTGAGTCTTTAAACATCTTACAATTGAAAATAAAAGAAATTTCTCATTCCCGACAAAGGATTCACGAAGAAAGTACCATTTCGCTGGGAGTGCTTGGCTCAAGTGCATTCAGATACGTATTTTATGAAGATACAGAGATTTTGGTTTCAATGGTTGTCCCTTTCTCCTAATCCTTTGTGACTGGCTTGTATTGAATGGATACATTCAAAAAATTTGCGATGATGATGATCACCCTTAAAAAATTTTTTGCATGTCTATTATGCCCTATGGAAATTCTGTCCATTGGTTGTCGGCTCTATGGAAATTCGCTCCATCTGTATTGTCGACATTTTAGAGTTTCGACCCATAAGGGTTGGGCCTGTATCCATTCCTCCTTTTGTTATCGGCCCTTCAACACAGCCGTGAGACAAAATTGCCAAGCTTTACTTACAAATGAGGACCGATTTTCAAAATGCCTTTGAAGGCAACGCAAGACTAAAGATCTTAAAATGAGTCTCAATTATCGAGCAGCCATCGTAAAAAATATAACTCAAGTGACAATCCGAATCTGACACCAGATGTCATTAAACGTTTTCGCCTGGTGTTTATTTACTGTAAATTTAATAGGGAATTGGGTTTTTTATGGTTCAGGTTTCTTCTACATTCCCAGTAACAAGGATTCTTAAAGAAAGATTTTACTGATATTTGAAACTTTTATGCTTCTAACATTAAATCAAACACATACAGGACGATTTAAAAGGTGCATCTGAAGAGAACGTTTATTATCTTTGACCGTACGTGTAAAGAGACGGGGAGGGGGTATTGAAAAACTTTACCCACACACTTTTCTTTGGTAACAGATGAAAAATTTCTTATCAGATACACCTTTTGAGATAATATGTATATATCAACATGTCTATTTCCTCAAAGTAATGTTCGTGAAGAATTGGTTTCTTACTGAATAACTTCTCTGGCTTGTATAAGATCAAATATAAAACCTTTGGGATGAACTGGAAAGCGAGCCAGGACGATGTTATTGGCAGACTTGACATTGGCTCTTATGGTGGAGAAATGAAGGGCAAACCCCTAGCAGTCTACCGTAATCCAGTAGAAAGCCTTCCCAAAAGAATGGAGTCTGTAATAACAGTGACAAGTGGATCAACCGGTTATTAATTTTATCCGAATACTTTTTCATCAGTTTAATGTAATCTTTAAACACACCATTTTTTTTCATTTCTGTATATTGCGATCATTTATCACGGATGTCTGAATGATTCCCAAGCTTCTATTTTTGGCAAATGCAGGTTTCTCAATAAAAGAAATACTTTGCGTTTTATATTCCGGTTTTGAAAAGAAAGAACCACTTTCAATTGAAGAAAGACCGAAGAAGGAAAACATCGTGATGCGCTGAAGTGAAAACACCGATCTGTTAGTTCCGAATTTACATAAATATCGATTCGGAAACGTTCAATTTAATTACCTCGTAGACATACTCGGAATGGCATTATGGAAAAATTTAAGGAAGATTCAGAACTATTATCGTAATAGAACCAGCCAGTCTATAAATAAAGCGAGCACGACTAGCAAATCAAGCACAAGTCATTTGTTTTCTGCTCGAACTAAAAAAGTCACAACCGCTTTATTTTTTCTAAAGAAATTAATCCTGACCGACATAATTCGTTTCTATGGGAGTAATTTTGTTAAACTACAAAAATGCTTTTCTTGGGTCAAAAAAAATGAAAGCATTAAATCATAAATATATACAGACTTCAAAATAATATGAAATTAGAAAAGCTGTAAGAGACGCTTAGCAGTGGTATTTTATATAGTTTATAATTTTAATCGGATATCAATTACTTATAAGGACAATAAAATTAGTGATTGGTATCCAAATAATTCGTATAATTTAAAAAGTTTTAATTCGAAAACGGTAATGCATTTGTTGAGAAATTGGAATTCATCATCGTAAAGTAAGATCGCTATGAACTATATAGTTCAGGTCTTTGTATCGCTTTTCGATTATATGAAATATGGAAGCTTTGCAATGCATTATTGATGAATATTTATTTCACCAACCGGCTTTCGCCAGCTTTTCCCGGCTTCGTCAAGACGATGTAATGAATAGCTGCTAAATGTTTTGAAAATGAATTACAGTATCTAATAACATGAATGGTTTATAGATATTCATGGTCATCGAGCTTCGGCCATTTTTCATTGTTTCGAGAAGCTAAAGAAAACAGATCGCGCCAGGTGCCGCATAGATCGAATCAGGGCCGACCGTGACCTGCGATAGAGGTTTTTCATTGAAACTGAAAATGAAAGTAAATTTTCTGTCTGTCGATAGGGCGGCGCTGCAGGCGTTTTTGGGCCGAATGTACACGCAGCGCCACTTTTCAATAAAGTTCCCGCCCTATTGGGAGCTAGAAACTTTAGCTTCATTTTAACATTGGAGCTCGATGACCATGAATATCTATAGACCGTGGTTTATAATAAACAGTAAAGTATCGATTGTTGAGATAAAAATTAACAATAAGAGACTGAACAAAATAAATGATAATAGTAAAGAGGATGAAAGAAACTGTAATTATTAATCTATATAATTGGGGGAGGCAGTGGCCTGGTGGGCTTTGACTGAACACAATTTCTGTGAAATTAAGCAACATCAGGCACGCAAAGGAGGAAACGTTGGAACGTGGAAATAGTGGAATCCAACGGCTCCTCCTTTGCATCAAGGTATCTACATATCAGTAAGGTCAGTCACGTTTTTTTAATAATTTTTTATACATAAATAAATTGTTAAGCACATTTTGGTGGTCATAAATTATTAAGCACATTTTGACAGTGAATATTTTATTAACCAAGAAATGTACACACTTCTTGTGAACATCATTGAAAAGTACAACTCAAACAGTTTTTTTCCGTAATATTCCGAAGTTACAGCACTTCCACGTGTGCTCCTGCAGTGACTCGCAGAATATCCATTCGATATTCGATTTCACGCCATGTATTCTGCAGCATTTCAGGTGTCACTGTTGCAATGACGGCCACAATCCTTTCCTTCAATTCATCAAGATCACGCACTTTGCTGGAGTACACGCGGTCCTTTACATATCCCCACAAGAAAAAATCGAGTGGTGTGATGTCAGGAGATCGCGGAGGCCATGAAATCGCCCCCCGCGGCCAATCCAACGACCAGGAAATTGTTCATCCAGGTATCGCCGCACAATCGTTCCCCAGTGTGGCGGTGCACCATCCTGTTGAAAAATAACATCTGGTTGTCGTTGTTCAAGCTGCGGTATAGCATAACATTGCAGCATGTCAAGGTACGTGATGCTATTCACCGACTGCTCTGTGAAGAAGAATGGTCCAATCACTTCATTGACAGTCAACGCGCACCACACATTGACCTTTGGACTGTCTCTAACATGTTCACGGACTTCATGAGGGTTCTCTGATCCCCAAATGCGACAGTTGTGTCTGTTCACACGCCCGGAAACATGAAATGTTGACTCATCTGAGAAAGCCACTTTATCCAAGAAAGTGTTGTCCACATCAATTTTGTGCAGAATGAGCTCCGCGAATGCAAACCGTTGCGGTTTATCGTCGGGCTTTAGTTCCTGAACAATCTGAACTTTGTAGGCATACAATTTCAAACGCTTATGCATCACTTTCATCACCGTAGATCGTGGGACTCGCAATTCCAAGCTGGCGCGCCGAGTTGACTTCCTAGGGCTCCGTTGGAAGGCATCTCGCATCTTCTCAATGACTTCCTCACTAACGGTAGGCCTACCAGCACCTTTCTTGTGGGCTACGCTTCCAGTGTCCTTAAACTGCTGATACCACCGCTTTATGGAATCCTTTCCAGAAGCAGGTTGTCCATATTCCAAGCGGAATTGCCGTTGAACTGCTATCACGGATTTCTGCTCATGAAACCAAAGAACGCACATTGCTTTCTGCTGCACGGTCGCCATTTTCGCGTTTTGTGTTCCTACGCCAAACAGTGCTGCCACCTGGTGGTGATAGTGACACCTGACAAACTGTTTGAGTTGTACTTTTCAATGATGTTCACAAGAAGTGTGTACATTTCTTGGTTAATAAAATATTCACTGTCAAAATGCGCTCAACAATTTATGACCACCCGGTATAATTACTCTGTTAACATCAGGCACGGTTTAGTCACTGGATGGGCAACCATCAGTGACACACGATTCTTTACTCCCTCCGGCTGCTGCCATCATCATACAGGATTGTTAATCCAGGTTCATCCAGGGACCCAACTCGTCGGCCTCTGGCCTTACAAGCCCTGGATGGACGTATTAGATTACATTAAATAAATAAAATATATTTAAGTTCCAAGGGTGATTCTTTCAGTTCGTTGGAGAAAACTGCTGCATCTCTAAACACCATTTTGGTCTTAAATGAAAGATCTTAGTTTGTAGATTTGTCAAAGTTAGTTTTTGTGTCCATAATTATTATTAATTAGCGGTAGTTTACAATTCAAAATTGCTTACGCTGGCAAATCAAACAATCCTCTCCACAATGACGTCACAATCAACAACTTTGCTAGCATTAATGATCAAATTAACAACAATTACATAAAGAATTATTATGATAACAATAAACAACAATACAGGCAAATAGATTTTTTTAATTAAAGTGATGGAGATGGGTTGTTTACCGTCAAATTTTGATGAGATCCATCTAGTTTGTTTTTAATACATCCTGTTTACTATTTAATCTTTACTTTGTTCACAGTCTCTTATTGTTAACCTTTATCTCAATCGATATTTCACTGTTCATTGTAAACCATTCATATTGTTAGATACTCTAATTCATTTTCAAAATATTTAGTAGCTATTCATTCCATCACCTTGACAACCGGGAAAAGATGCCGAAACCGGTTGGCGAAATAGATATTCATCAATAATGTATTGCAAAGCCTCCATATTTCATATGTGTAAGGTATAATGCTAGTTTTTAAATATGGTGTTTGATTAAAATTATAAGACTGCTGCCACCGATTTGTCGTCCGTCTGTTTATGCAAACTCTTCAACAAACCATGGGCTTCAATTTAATTTGGAACGTAAAAATCCAGAACAATATTGCAATCTATCAAACATAACAATATTCCAATTTTATTAACTTCAGAGAAGATTTATTAAAAAGTTTCTACGCGAAATCCGTAAATACAAGTTTGTAAAACTCATTATTTTAACTTAATGTACATTAAATGGCATTAAATGTTCCCTCGCTCTATCCTTTAATATTAATAAATTTCCTCTAATACATAATATGTCATATTATGTTGCTTATGCTTATTAATTTCCTTTACACAAATAATATCAATCTACTAGTAATCCAATTTGTTGCCGCTTTATCAATAATTAAGTTCAATAGTTATGAAATTTCATATAAAGAAAGTTTTTTAATTTTCATATAAAGTGATTTACATCTAGGAAAGATTAACAGCAGAAGAATGACGAAATGTCTGTCTGTTATTAATATGCATATCATTTTTAGACGCTTAAGAGTCACATAAAAGAAAATTCACGTTTAAGCCCGAAGCAGGTTTAAAAATTTCTCCATTCGGTAACGAATTCCTCCCAAAAGCACCCGATATGAACGTGCAGGAAAATCGTTCGTGGAAAAGGTTTAGCATTTTTATTGTTTTTAGAAATTGATTTGAGATCGTTTGATTGTGGATTACACTGAACGATTTATTGGCTTCTTACTAAGGCATGTTTTATAACTCTGGATGGCTAGTAGTTTGAACAATATATGCTGGGCTTCTAGTTCTAAGAAGTCTGTGATCATAAACTATTTGTAGTGAATTTTTCTCTGAACGGCGTTGAGCAGGATTAAATTTAGCGTTTTGATTCTAAACAGGTGTTCACATTATTTTTGCCTCCATTTATACCAGATTTTTTTCGATAACAATAGGAGTTTGAGATCACATAACAGTTAGCATTAAATTTGATAATAAAACAAGTCAAGCAACCGAAATACCCAAGACCGATACGATTTTAAGGAATTTGAGGATAAAAAGGAAAGAATTTGTTTACTAAAGAAACTTTTGGTTGTTAGGGTTAGATGAGATTGCTAAAGCAAGGGTAGTTCTGAAGGATATGTGTAGTTCAAAATGAATAAAAAATACCCGAAAGGTTAAATGGAGAATGTAGTAATTTTCTATATATTCGAACATCACTGTAGTCCTTTAATTTGTAAGCATTCCTACTTAATGAAATGAGCATCACTGTATAAGCGTCTATTACTTCTTCATAATCTATTGCTAAAGCGTTTCTACGTAAGCATTACTGTTGATTAGCAACATGCGTAACAGAAATTAGTTATCGATAGCGTAAGGCCTACATAATTAGCCATTGATTTTAGGCTAACAACAATTAGCTGTTAACTACAATAGATCTAATATTAGCGAAAAAAGAAAAAAACACCCAAAATAATACGGAAACAATGTTTATTGCCTGCTTGGTCAATAAACATTGTTTCCGTATCTCTTTGGATGTTTTTTTCCTTTTTCGTTAATACACCTGATACTAGCCATGAATTTCATCTAATTATTAGGCCTAATACAATTTGCTATTGATAACAGCAAGCATGACAGTAATAAGCTGCAGATAACATTAATTCTAACAGCAACTCGCTTTTGATAGCAATTGGCTATCAACTCTTTGTGAATTGTTTAAGGTATTAATGCCATATCTTAACACTGAAAACTTGCAATGGCACCATAATGATATCATTACATCACGTACCACTGAACCAATTTCGACCATTATTAATTTCTCTTTACATTCATTCATGATACGACCAATTTATTAGAGACACCTCTTACGGAAAATGGATCGGCCTCCCAGTGATACCCAAACAATGGAACAGGCCGAAGCGGTGTATAAAAGAGATGCATTGGATCACAAGTTGCAGTTAACAGCAGAAGTGGACTGAATATGGGTAAATCCAAGGATTTGACCGACCTTGAACGAGGCATGATCGTTGGAGCTCGACGGGCGCAGTTGAGCATTTCGCAACCGCGAACCTCCTCGGGTTTTCCCGTGCAACAGTGTCAAGGGTATTCCGTGAATGGCAGTTATGCCAAAAAACAACCTCCAACAAACAACTCCGAAAGAGGGTTGTGGATGAATGAGACCAACGACGACCGGCACGAATCATCCACAGCAACAGGACGGGAACAGCCCAACAAATTGAAGCGCAGTTCAATGAGGGAGCATCCTAACCCATTTCGGAGCACACGGTGCGGCGCACCTTGCACCGAGCTGGGTTTAACAACAGGCGGCCAGTACGGGTACTGTCGCTGTCACCGTAAAATAGGAAAGCGCGCCTGCTATGGGCACACAGGCATCGCTACTGGACACTGGATGAGTGGAAGAAGATCCCCTGATCCTATTTTATCATGCGGACGGCAGAATGCGCATCTGGCGCTGATAGCACGAGGCCATGGACCCAGGCGGACAACCGTACAGGCGGGTGGAGGAGGAGTGCTGGTCTGGGGTGTCTTCTCTTGGGACACACTGGGTCCTCTGATATCCGTAGACACATCCCTGAATGCGACACACTACCTGAACATTGTTGTCGATCAGGTGCATTCGTTCCCTGGAGGTGACAGACAGTTTCAGCAGGACAATGCTCCCTGTCACCGTGCTCGAATGGTCTTGGACTGGTTCGAGGAACATGACACGGAATTCCACCTGCTTCAGTGGCCAGCTCACTCGCCCGATCTCAACCCGATCGAGCATTTACGGGATGAAGTGGATAGAAACATCCAACGCCTTCCCACACAACCGTCCAACCAATCGACGCTAGTGATGTCAGCCTAGGCTGCTATTCCTCCGCAACAGTTTCAAAACCTTATTGAATCCATGCCAGCATGTATTCAGGCAGTTATCGCCGCTAAAGGAGGTGCAACACGCTATTAGCGGGGTGTCTCTAATAAATTGGTCGTTCATTCTCCATGTTTCATATATTACATACAATATTCTAGCATTGAAAGTTTCCAATTACAACACGTACCATTGAATCAATTTCCACCGATTTTCATCACCAAGGAAATCCATCACGTGTCTTAACTTAATTCACAATCCTTCTCTCTGCTTTAGCTATCGAAAGGCGAAAAGTGAAATGCAAGATTGTATTGTGTA
This sequence comes from Rhysida immarginata, assembly GCA_023313115.1. NCBI lineage: Eukaryota > Metazoa > Arthropoda > Chilopoda > Scolopendromorpha > Scolopendridae > Rhysida > Rhysida immarginata. The sequence goes on along the minus strand of JAHWFO010015474.1, from coordinate 1,011,758 downwards.
AAACGTGGTCCCCTCTACTATGTGTGACCTTTTGAACCGAACGTACTCTCCGGAACTCAAGTGAAACCTCTGAATTGCACAATTTCACGATTACACGGCAGAAATGTTTGGGTGAGTTCATTTCTAAAAAGGTTGGATAGGGATAGTGCAATTGTTATCATATTTTTCTCCGGCAATTGCTGTCTAAAGCACGCGCGCAACAAAAATAACGCAGACACAAAGAGATAACATGCGACGCAGGAGAAAAATATGACAATTGCAATATTCCTGTCCAACCTCTTTAGAAATGATCTCACCCAAACATTTCTGCCGTGTAGTGGCAACACCTTTTAGACAGAAGGCCTGATATGGGAAACGTCATCGACCAAATTTAGGGCTTATTGTTGGTAGAAATAGGATTAACAATGGTCGACTATGATGTAACATTGTTTGACGTTTCCGTTATCAGGTCTTCTGTCTAGGTGGTGTTGGTAGTGGTGGAATTGTGCAACTCAGAGATCTTCTCTTGAGTCCCGGACAGTAGTTCACTGATTTTTTTTTCCACCGATGAATTCAGGCTGTCAATTTTGTCTACGTTATCGAAGGAGAAAACGGCAGTTGAAAATTCGGAACTATTCAAAGGCTAGAGCACCAACAAACAGACAGACAGAAAGACAGACAGACGGAGAGACGGACGCACATAGTGAAAACATAAGTACCTATCGGTCCTAATAATTAAGCGTATTAATTATTATGATATATGGAAGTATCGTTAAATACTATTTTATATGAAAGCTCCGTTTCAGTTATTAATTTTCATGTAGGCCTAATGGACTCACGGGCGTAGCCAATATTTATGTTAGGGGGAGGGGGCAATTTTACTTCAAAAAAACGCCGCGCAAACAAAACAGTCTTTACATAACAGATCACAGAGACTGCGCAAAAGCTTCTATAGCAATGCCTCTTGACACAACGACGGGGGAAATGTTGGCCTACACTCACCTAGCGGGAGAAATCGATAATACATGCGCCTGGCTATCAACGCCACAATTCCGGTTTCTTTTGGGCAACAGAAAAATGCCACTTACAGGATATACAAAAACCCAAGACTTGTTCTCATCTTCTGGATAGCTCTTGAATACCGTCCATGGAAGTTGACATAGTAATAGCTGAAACAATATCAAGAGAATAAGTACTTGTTCGATATAGCCGTGAATGGTCGAAAAAGATGGTGTTTGGTTGAGGCAATGTTCCAAGAATAGACTAAGTCTTGCGGCAGTAACTCTTCCGCTGAAATGTGATTTCATGAGGTATCCAAACTCGTCTCACATCACTTTACCAATTTAATCCAAATGCGTGACAATGCCCATATAGCTACACACACACATGAATTCCTACAGCCATTCTGGAATCTGTATCCGGTACTCATGGGCCTTTGACTTTAGGTATCTTGTCATCGAATATTACGAGATGCGTTCAAGTTCTAAGGTCTCCTAATTTATTATTGAAAAACTATTGACCCTAGAAAGCTGAAACTCCCGTGATTTGTCCACATAGTCAACCTTTACCCGAAAATATTTTTCACAATGCTGACGCCATGATTGGTAGGCCGCCGCAAATGCTTCTTTAGGAACCAGTTTGTCTACTGGAAAATCGTTTATGCAAGAACGGAATAAAGCTTCTGCTCATCGAGCGGCTTTTCAATAGGCAAAACAGACCACAATAGAAGTGTTTGCAGCGGCGATGCAATCGTGGCCTCAGCGTTGTGAAAAATGTGTACCGCTAGAGGTTGACTATGTGGACAAATGACGGGAGTTTCAGCTTTCTAGGATCAATAGTTTTTAAAAAATAAATTAGGAAACTTTAGAACTTGAACGCACCTCGTATTTTCTGTTTAGTCCAATAGTTGGGTTTAATCATGCTAGCTTTTGTTTTTGTGCTAAAGTCCTGAAGGCCTAAACCATATTTGTACATTTTCCTAAGAGCTTTTCACTCCGTTTTCACCTTTGTACTCTACAGGATAATTTTATCCACTTTTTCTTTTCTTCTGTAAAAATAAGGTCGGAATTTTTCTAAAGGTAAAAGAGTAATAGAAAAGATGACATAAGACAATCTTTGAACTCTGCTTTTGCACTCTAAGATAAACTTAAACAAGTTATTCATTTGCTTTTCACCGTCATTCTTGAAATACCCCCCCCCTCCTTTACATAGTCGGCACATGTTAAGATTCTTTTCTGATTATTTGAAGGCCTAATAATGATTATTAAACTACTCCATTTTCTTTAACATAATTCACAGTTATGTTTTGCAGCTTACTTATTTTACATAAAGAAATAAAAATTTCGATTAAAAAAAATGAGAAATGATTCCAAATTCAAAATGCCTCTAGTGATTAGGTTTCTGATTGGTTCGCGATGAAATGGGATGAAAGCAGCTTTCAGTGAACAGCTTCTTCGGTCAGTGATTGCACTCGTTTGGGTCGAAGGTAAAAGAAGCCGCCTTAACAAAATCCATTTTGGTGATCCAATAACTATGCCGGCTATAGACTTCTCCGGTCTTTGAAGAGAAAGCAATAACGTCGAAGTCAAATCTATTTTAGGGAAATCTTCTATGCGAAATTTTTGGGGAAAAATATTTTGATTTTTCTGTCATTCAAAATATCTGTTTCAGTAGATTTTGAAATGAAAGATGCAATATAAAACCGAATAACATTAACTCCGTGAAAATAAACTTTTGGAAACTTAAAAATACTGTAATGTTTCAAGCATAAGGCTTCATCATTTTAAATAAAATCTCTTCTTATATGGAACATATTTCTTTCGGATGATCATTTGAGAATGCAATCTTGCTATATTTCCCCTTTTATGCTTTTTTTTTTCTGGAATCAATAAATCCACTTATCAACGACGCATTCTTTTATTTCAGAATCACACAGTGTATTTTCAATACTAGGCCTTAGAGATAAGACTTGGGGATATTGATTAAGACTTTAGTCTCTCGACCAATAGCTAGCTTGCTCATTAGGGGCAACTTAAATATTGATTTATTATACCAATTGAGGGAGTCACCTTGCAGCGTATTTTGTTCAGTACTGTATCTCTTTTACAAACCAAATACCTCTTAAAAATAAGAGTACAATTACCTGGAAAACTATGGAGTTCTCTCAAAGTAACAGACTTGTTCAAGTAACATTTTAACAATTTTCCTGTCATTATTAGCGTGTTACTGAGGCGAGATACATAATGTTAAATATGTTGTATCTCACTTCAGCCACACGCCAACGATGCTGGTATAACTATTGAAATGTATACCCGTGAAGTTAAATAAATTATATCGCGGAATAGCGTTATCAACCAGTTCTTATTATTTCACTTTTAACTACTTCCCTCAAATCTTGATATAGTTTTCCCAATTTACGACCCCTTCCCAAAGGAAAACTAATCAATAAATGATAGAAAAGAGAGAATAGAAATAGAACGAATACTCGAATAGCATATGGCACTACTTTATAAAAATTCAATTTCTCATATTGGAACTTCATATGGTTGCATTTAAATTGTTTTTCTTTTCCCAAGTAAGTCACTGTGTTTAGAGGTTCTTCCAAAGACGATAAGAAAGGTTCTTCCCTTTCTTATCGTCTTTGGTTCTTCCCAGTAAAACTTCGAGAAGACATTTAGCCATAATTGCATTCGCTCGCAGGTAGGGGTGGCCATTTGTTGTTTCTATGGTCCTTTTTGACTGCACGGAGGCAAGCCTTCAACGTTCGGACTTGGTTCCTCGCTTAAATAAAATTGATGTCTTTTATTTAAATATCTAAATTCTTAATTAAGCGATTGGATTCATTAGAATTCTTCAGAAGGGAGAGAAACGTATCTCTGGCCCATAAGGACTAAATCTAAATTCTTTTTTGCTCCTTCATGATGTCGATGGGCAAATTTCTTCCTAGGATCCCTCGATGAGGCTCCTCTTCAATCTATCGTCGGGGACTCTTTGTTTTTCAGCTAACTAATTTGAAAAGTTCGCTTTTCTGTTTTCTTCTTCTATTTTTTACTTGTTTTAACAGAAACTGATAACGTCAGTATCCACTTATCTTGTTAAGCATTCACAGATTCTGAGAAGTGAATCCCACTTGGCATTTAAGTTGTTTTCAAAATCTTTTTCAAACAGGGCAATGACTGAGGAAAATTGCTACGTTGAAATATTTAACACGTAAATAAATTTTTTTTATCTATCTAGGGAATGAAGTTCCCTAGACGAGTAGCAATGGATTCGACTATTGATAAACTAATCACCGAAATAAAAAACGATACCAAAACAAAAGAAAATCTAAGCTAACAACATTCTACTGAACGAGTAAATCGATTATTTTAATTTAAATTTAAGCACTCAAAGAAAAATTTAAATTTCATAGAAACTGGATCAACAAAACTTAAAAACTATGCAAATACAATTGTAATACAACCACATCTTCGTGCTTCTTTTTTAATTAGCATTGCTTAGTTTAAATTAAACATCTGTACATTGACAAAATTTAATGTTCCTCCTGCGATATGCTACTTCGCGGCTTGCATGTTACAAAACCAATATCATACCAATATCAAACATGTGATTCGCCACGCTATGGTGCTTACTGGGGATCGCATGACGTGGAAACGTCCGCACAGTAGTACTACATGATGGCAAATTTATCATATACAGGGTCTTTATAATTAAAGTTACATTTTGACATGGCCATAAAAAAAACTACCGGACCAAAAGCTATAATACTTGGTAATATTATACAAGAGGGCATGAGAATTTCATACCCACCAAAAAAAAAAAAAAATAGTTCAAAAGATCACCACCAGCATGGAATGGCGCTCTATGCAATATTCGTATACGAAATTAGACATGAAGACACAGGTTAACAAGTTTTTAATCGTTACTAAAAATAATTTTAGTCATGTAACTGATTTTAGTAATGATTAAAGACTTATTAACCTGTGTCTTCGTATCTAATTTCGTATACGAATATTGCATAGAGCGCCATTCCATGCTGCTGGTGACCTCTTGAACTAATTTTTTTTTGGTGGGTATAAACTTCCCATGCCCTCTTGTATAATATTACAAAGTATTATAGCTTTTGGTCCAGTAGTTTTTTTTTTATGGCCATGTCAAAATGTAACTTTAATTATAAAGACCACATATCGCATAATTTTCCAATAGAGTATACATATCGGATATTTATTTGCATAGGCCATCTTAATTTTTGCCACACCGTATATTATTCCTCCTGTTCGTCGCGACTCAGTTGTTTTTTTTTTCTCGACTCAGTTTGAAAAGCGGTTGTTCTAGGAATTCGTTCGGTATTTTTCTAGTTCGTCTCGGGAATCCTTTCATCGTCTCGTATTTCGTTTCTTCCTCGGTTGGTTTTATGTTTATTATCTAGCAGGCAGACTATCGTCTGAAACTGTTAAGAAGCGTTGAGATAACTATTATATAACCCTGTCCAAAAATAATTCATTCAATTTGTCGTAAAAAGTTTATCAACACATTTCTAAATAATCTGAGACCGAGTGAGGAAACATTCATACAAGTTGAGAAAATACGAGAACGTTCTGAAAAGTTTTGCCTCCTATGTGATTGCTTCAGCAATTTGTGGATGCGGACGTGAAATTAGTATGAAAGGAAAGCCTGGTTCATCGAATATTACGACTGCTAGCGACGACTATGTACAACTTCACGCATGCGCAGAATAGCTAAGAAAATGGTAACGTCCATGGACGTGTTGTGTCAACACCTAGAAAGAAAGCCTGTGCACTGAAAGTTCATACATTCATACATCATAAAAAGGCATTGTTAATCATATTTCTACAAACGCCACCTAAAGAGAAGGCCTGTTCATTGAAACATCATACATTGTTACCTCATCACCAGAGGGCGAGATTTAGCACTTATTATTGATAGAAATCCCTAATTGTTCGTAGAAATCCAATAATAAAGCCTAAATTTCGCCTTCTGATGATGATGTATTAATGTATATGTATGACATTTCAATGAATATACCTTCTCTTTAGGGGCGTTGATTTCTACCAACAATAAGCCTAAATTATGACTACTTATGATCGTGAATTTTCAGTGCACAGGCTTTCTTTCTAGGTGGTGTTGGTTGTGCACCCATAGACATTAATCGATGGACGAGTGTTGTCTATGGCAACGCAGGCGTGAATGCGAGTACTCTCAGAAGTTGGGCAAGGAACGTGAAAGACAGTAACCCAAGCACATCAAACTTGCATGATCGGCCCCGCAGTGGATGACCCGTAGCAACATCAACGCGCATAAACGTGCCGATTCGCGCTAATCACCGAATCAAGCAGAAAGACGTCGCCGCAAGAGTTTGGAATCACTTGAGCGATCCACCAATTATCCAATGCTTTCCTTGGCTACAAGAAATTATGTAATTATGTTCGTCATGGGTGCCACGAGTGCCAACTCCCGAAATGTAACAGCAGTGGAAACAAGTTTGTCAGGAATTTCTGACTCGACGGGATTGTCACTATTCCTGGGCAGATCATTACGATCTTGAAAACAAGGGATAGTCAATGGGGTACAGACATAAGGGCTCATCCTAATTCCAAAAAAAGTTCCCGCTTCGACGGAGAATGTGTAGATGACCATTATCTGGTACTTGGAGAAAGTGCTGATGACCAGTTCAAATTTGATATGTGGAAACTTTTGCCGCCACGATTGCCATGGATTCTTCGCGAGAAAGACGCAATTCTTCATCACAACGATTCTAGTCCACACGCCAAGATCTAAAGAATGTCTGTAATATTCTTTGTATTAACGAATCAGCCACTCTTTTCCTGTTATTGTGTATCTGGTGTTAAAATAATCATAAAATATCTGCAAAATTATATATTCATTGCCTACATAGCGTCCACTTTGCGGCCTCTCCACTTTATTTTTCCTTTTTCCGAAGCTAAAGAATTTCTAAAGGGTCACCATTGGTGCCAGCAACGGATGCCAAATTCTTCGCTGACGGAATGAAAAATATTGGTCAACGTTCGCGCATTTGTATGGATAAAGATGGTGGCTACTTTAAAAAATAAGACACTATGTGGTAGAAGGCATTTCAAGCTTCCATCAAATGCACAGCCTACGCTTTTGTCTCGCAAGTTGCTGAAGCGATCACATAAGAGGCAAAAACTTTTCAAAAACGCCTACGTACTTAGGAACGAAGGAGGAACAGACATAATCCAAGGAACAAAACTTAATTTTTTTCAAGAAATGCAGGCACAATGATTAATCTATGCTCTTACCACAGAAGATGTCTTGAAAAATTTTCAAATTCATTCTCTGAAGATCCGTATGAGCGGATAGGCAAAGAATTAAAAATAATCACTTAGTTGAAAAGCCTCTTATGCCTCCGCCAATAAAATGAAAATCTAATCAAATTCTTGTAAAAATCCGATTCTGCTTCCGATTTCTGTTTAAATTGAATACGAATTTTTATTTTATTTGTTTCTCTTGAAATCAATAAAAGTGTCGAGACGCTCTTGTGTCAGAGTTTAATTGGCACGTGTAATTATTTCGTACAGGGTGATTCAGTCAATTTCTGACCATTTCACTCGAATGACGTGCATTAGGGATAAAGAATTGAAAGAATATGAGCGCCATATCGAATTTCTAAATAGTTGGAGTTTCTATTGTTGCAACGGCGCTGCGTGAAAATCGTATTGTTGAAAAATGGCGCCCGCTTTATCAACAGAGCAGAAATGCAAGGTTGTCGAATGATATTTAGAGACAAAATCACCTGTAACCGTGCAAAGAAAGTTCCGGAAGGAGTATAAGTGTCGAGACGCACCAGGCAGGCAAGCAATCATGGATTTTGTCAAGCAATTTCGTGCCACTGGATGTGTTAAAGGCAAGAAAAAAGGCGGGAGCGAAGCTCGCATTCGAACGGCCGAAGTTGTCGAAAATGTTCGCACAAGGTTGGTCGATTCCCCTACCAAAAAATCTGTTCACCGCCTATCCATTGAAGAAGGGCTGTCGTATACCACGACGTGGCGAATTTTGAGAAAGGATTTACACCTGTTCCCGTATAAGATCCATGTTTATCAGGAGTTAACAGACACTGGAAGACAGAAGCGACAACAATTTGCGATGGAGTTTGGAACAGAAATGGAAGCCAATCAGGACATTGTGGACAACCTGTGGTTGTCAGATGAGGCCTTCTTCCATCTTTCAGGTGACGTTAATACACACAACGTTCGTTTTTGGGGTTCCCAGCACCCTCATGAGATCCATAAGTCACCTCTTCATGCACGAAAGGTTATGGTTTGGTGCGCGATTTCCAAAAGAGGCATCATTGGTCCGTTCTTTTTTGAGGGCACCGTAACGTCACAGGCTTACCTTACCATGTTGGAAACCTTCATCCCCGAGCTGCGAAGGAGGCGTATACCGCTTCGACATCAATGGCTTCAACAGGATGGGGCTAGGCCTCACACCATTAATGAAGTGCTAGACTTTCTCAATCAGAAATTCGGAAATCGTGTCATTTCAAACAGGTTTCCAGATCGATTTGGGGGTGGCTTTCTTTGGCCCCCTACGAGTCCTGACCTAAACCCATGTGATTTTTATCTCTAGAGGTTCCTTAAAGATAGTGTGTTCACTACAGCACCAAGAACCCTAGACCAGCTACGACAAAGCATCGTCGACTGCTGCACCCTTGTGGATGCAGAAATCCTGAATAGAGTTATGAATAACTTCACCATTCGGCTGTGAGCAGTTCAAAACGTTCTTCACCATTCGGCTTGCGAGCATATCATCAAGACTTTTTCACGGGAATAAAAACTCCGAACTGCCTAAAATATCATACTGAAATGCTAAATTTGTAAACATTAATGGGTCAATAAATCATCGTACTGAAATGGTCAGAAATTGACTGAATCACCCTGTATATAACGTAAGGGCTCGCTCGGGGTTTTATCTTCTTCCGACGAATCCTCTCTCCGTCTGCTTGGTACAATTTTAAAATGGTTTATTGTATTTTTGTAAATTTCTTTCCGTTTTTTCATTAAGAGCACATGTCTCATACTTTTATTCGTAGACACCAGACTTAAGCAATTTATAATCTTGTCATTAGTGCTTTCCAAAGATTTTTTTGATTGTGTGGCTACTCTTGTATTTCATGGTCAGATTGATTTGCCGGGGGTTTTTTTCCGAGTCTTTTTGAAGCTTAAACGGAAAGAAAACGCAGTTCTTTTCTTGAATTAAGGGTCGTGATTTTTTTCCCATTTCATCTTCCATTTTGTTTCTTAACGAGCTTATCTATTATTTCGTTGGAGTAACCAAGGACGTTGCGAAAACTTTAATCAACTTTTTTATTCTCTAATTCATCATTTATCGGGATTTTTATGACTCTGCGCCACATGTGGATATAAGTGGCCAATTTGTGGTTGCAAGAATGATTGGGGTCATCTGGGATATACACCGGAACGTAGAACCAAGAAAAAAAATTGGCGTTTATGAAAGAATGTGTGGGATATGCGACTTTAAATACGAGGTTATCCCAGAGAGTAATGCACCACAATTGTTTTCTTCAACAATTATTTATTGAAAGAATGATGTTTCTTCTACACTCCCTATTTTTCCACATAATCTCCGTCCCGTTCTATGGCATTATATTTCAACTGTCATTTCTATGCCATTTTGCAACATATACAGGGTGTTTTTGAATTGAGTACAGATTTTTTGGGAGATGATAGAAGAGGTCCTTAGAAGTATTTTTTTGTTATATGAACATGGAGTCCCCGCAGCTCCGTTTACTTACAATACTGCATTGAACAATCAAATGACACCGGGACGCAGTGCGCATTGATAGGCCTAGATTATTTTATTTTTAACAATTAACACAAGCAATGTACTGTAATAACTTTTAAAGTAATTGTTTGCGAAGAAATTTCAAGGTGCACGTGCTTGTCGCGGCAGCAGGTGACATCAGCGACCGTGCTAATCAACTGCTTCCACGCGTACATCAATCCATCATAAGGCGTTGCGAATTGTGCTATGAAGCAAATGGCGGTCATTTCGAACAATTACTGTAAAAGTTATTACAGTAGATTGCTTGTGTTAATTGTTAAAAATAAAATAATCTAGGCCTACCAACGCACACTGCGTCCCGGTGTCATTTGATTGTTCAATGCAGTATTGTAAGTAAACGGAGCTGCGGGTACCCCATGTTCATACTTCTAAGGACCTCTTCTATCATCTCCCAAAAAATCTGTACTCAATTCAAAAACACCCTGTATATTATATTGTCTTACCATCAAAAGGGCCCGTGAAGTTTTACAACATAAACCTCACTTTACTTCACCTGACTTTTGTAATAGCCATTTCTTTTTCCATCTTCAATTTTATAAAATATTCTAAATATTTTATTTATTATTATTTGCAAAATATTTATAATTTAATTGTATATTACAAGAAGTTTAGTTTTTATATATTCTCATTAAATTCTCATAACTCGAAGTTTTTCCTGTACAAAAAAATTTTCATGAAAATAAAAACAATAAAAAAAAACAATCCTTTTGACTTTTTAAAAAGAAACTTGCCATACTTTTTCTTAGTTTTTTTTTTATTCTTTCATTTTAGTTTCAGGAGAAAAACTTTAGCTGAATGTGCTGCAAAACACTTCTTTAAAACTTTTCCTCAGGATTTCACAATTTAATTTTACGCATGGCTGTAAGTAAAATCGGAGATACTTAGAAAGCACATTTTCTTCACTTAATAAAATAAATCACGTGAATCTCGAGAGACGAAAGCGTTTCAAGGTACTCGATAAGATTTCTTCTCTCCTCCTATTTTCACACGGAAATGAGAAGAGAACAAATCTCCTATCGAAATCCCCGTCTTCAACACGGGATCTCGATGGAAAAATTGTTCTCTTCATCGCTTCCAATAAAAATCGATGATAATTAAATTGAGCATTTTTTATCTATCTGTTCTCTTCTTCTCATCTAATAATAATCGATAATAATTAGGTTAACCCTCATTCATCACGACATGCAAGAAAAAGTCGTCAAACAGAGCGCAGTCGGAGAACAGTGTATTTTTTTCGGTTAAGGCCACTTAATTATTTGCTTGAGCTAAAAAATACATATATAAGGCTGTTCTTGCTTCTCCTTATAAATGTATTAAATTAAGCTTTTGTGACAGTTTATCTTCAAGATATGCTTTAATTTAATCCATCATAACGAGCAGTAGAAGTAATATTTACATATAGCATAAGCAAAAGACTTGCATTAAGGAACTATTTTGAGAGAAAGAATTCGATGTGAAGAAAAACCATTGTACCCGTTACTTCAGATTCAATACAAATGTTTAAAAGACATGTATGCAGTTTGGACTGGATAAATGCAAAACTATTCAAATTGAAACGGTGGCTCTCAGGAGGAGAGTTTTAAGTGAATTTAAAATATTGCGAATGAGCTAAGAAAAACTATTGAAGTTTACAAATACCAAGATTTAAACAAGCCAATTTGTTTTGTATAAACACAACGATCACCCTCACTCAACGAAATCATCACAGAGTGAACGCAATACTGAAACGCATTTAAATTCCAATTACTGAACTCAAACATTTAAACTATCTCATTATTAAGTAGAGGAAGAATAGAGCTACTTACTGGTTTTACAAATGTCCATCTGTCCATCCCCTTCCTAATTTCTGCATTTTTTGAGACAGAGCTGAAATACAGAATGTAGCTTACTATGGGCATGTCCACCTTCAGTATTTTGATTGGTGCGCTAAGGTCAGAATTACGGGGTAGGAGTCAGAGGGGACCAAAGATCTTTGTGGTATTTATAGGTATGTAAAAGGAGTAAAGTATGAAGATTCCTCTAGGCAAATTCTACATTACTATGAAGTTTAGGCCAAATTGTTCCAGTGGGGTCGGAGTTGTGGGGAATGGCAGTCACTTGGTCTTTAGAACTATGGAAACATATGGCATGTGATATGTCATTCGATGAGAAATGATTAGAAAAGAAAGAAGAACATATTTCGCTCTTTTACATTTTCTAAATACTATGATCGAGAAAATCAATTTTTTGATTAAAAAACTTGGGAGGGGGGGGGGTTAAAAGTGCAGATAAAGGGGTAAAAATAGAAGACCGCCTGGCTCCCGCTGCTTTCTATACCCTCCCGCTACTTTGTTATCGTATTCTTTTTGAGTCATATAGTGGACACTAAAGACCTCGAGAAATTTGAAAGGAAAACACAACTGATTAAAAGCACAGAAAACGCTATCCACGCTTAACAATTTGAAAGGCTCACCTTTTCTTATTCACGGAGAGGCAGAGGTTTTATTTGCACCACCACTTTGCATTACAGGCAAATTCAATTACTCCGACTTCCTTACTATAAACAATACGTCAGCACTGCAGAAAGCAATCTACAGGTCTTATGTAAAATAGAAGCTTTTAAGTCTAAAGGAACTTTTAGGCAAAGGAGTTTCTACAAGGAATTCTTTCGATATCTTTAATTTCAACTAGCCACATGAATAAAGAAACGTTTCGAACATTTAGTTGAGTGATAAGATTCAGTTTTGGAAATTGAAGGGACCAGTATTTCTAACATATACAAGACCAGGATTAACATTATCAAAGATGCAAAATATGGAACCTGGAGAAAATGCCATGACATTGACGAAATCATCCAGCACACCACATCAAGTTGCAAAATGCTCATGCGAATAGACTACACGGAAAAAAAGGCGCATGGGCGCAACCATTATATGCTGTTTGGATTAGTCTATGTCATCAAGTAGGTGACAGCAGTTTTTAATTTGCATAGTGTTGTCCCTTGAATTTCGGCCTTCAAGTGTATACAGGGTGTCCCAAATTGATGTATACACTCTTTGAAACGTTATACACTCACATGCCAAAAGTCATGGGATAGGATTTAATTACGTGTGGGACCTCCTCTAACCCGGCGAAGTGCCACAGTGCGACGTGTCATTGATTCCACAAGTCGATGGAAGACATCTGAAGAAATTGCCAACCATTCCGACTGGAGAGCTTCCAACAATTGCCCATTACGGAGCCACCATCGGCTTGCATAGTACATCGCCAGGTCAATGGCCTCATGGGGTCTGCGCCACTCTCGAGTCCTACCATCAGCTCGTATCGGCTGGAATCGAGACTCATCAGATTATCAAGTTATCAAGTATCCAGTCGATGTGTTCATCGGCCCAGGAGAGACGTTGCTGACGATGTCTTGTTATTAACCAGGGCACCTTCGTGGTCTGCTACCGTATCCCATGGACACTAGATTTCGTTGCAGTTCGCATCAATACAACTCTAGTATCACCCTGGTTAAAATCTGATGTCATCTGGCGTAGTGTCAGTTGCCTGTTAGCGGTGGCCATCCTACACAGACGATGTCGGTCCCGTTCATTAAGAAGGTGGGTCGACCACTGCGTTGTCCATGGTGGGAGGTAATGCCGTCAAGTTGGTACTCTCGGTAGACTCTTGAAACTGGGCCGTGGGATGATGAATTCTTGAGCTACCTTTGATATTGAATGACCCATACGTTATGCTCCACATACCAGGCCACTTTGAACTCCGGTAACTCTCGTCGTGTAGCCATTGTCACACAGAACACTTCACCTTTTACTCAAGACACTATAACTAAACCTACTGATAGTGATTTGCATATTTATACTGTTTGCACATGATGCTACTGCCACTTGTAAAATAGTCCACTGCTATCCCATGACTTTTGGCCTGTGAGTAACTCAGCAACGAAATGAGATAGAAATATAAAGTTTGTTGTATTTTATTCCTTAAAATTCCTTAAGCCCGTACACTCATAGCAATATGCGGTTAATATGACCCGCTTGTGAGAGTCCTATGATTCT
>JAHWFO010015474.1:969338-990658 GCA_023313115.1 Rhysida immarginata | reverse complement strand
CATTAATTTTTTAAAAAAAATCTGTAATGGCCGTCTGCTTTCTTTCTATAACTTTGCGTTGCAACTTTCGCATGGGCTGCATTGACCAATCAGAGCAAGACATGTGAACGATGTACAGTCGGCAGCAAAAGTACTTAGCCACCTTCCATTAATTTTCCAAAATTAAACATTAATTTTGCCTTTAACAATTCCGGTAAAAAAGTTTTTCTTGGTGTGTATTGATTGATACGGGTATGATCATTTTGGTGCACGGGAATTGTTACTTTTTACCGGAATTGGTAAAGGGAAAATTAATGTTTAATTTTGGAAAATTAATGGAAGGTGGCTAAGTACTTTTGCTGCCGACTGTACGTTGTACTGAAGGGACAATTTAACCAAGGGAATGTAAAATTAGTACGTTAAAGTGGGGTACGTTATTCTGAAACTTTTTAGCATTAAAATATCTACGTTTGGGACGGGGATTTGAAATTTGTACGTTATTCTGAAATGTACGTTAAAGTGAGGTACGTTGTAACGGGATTTTACTGTATTGTAAACGTTTTCCCGGTTTACAGACGTAGCCGACTGGGCAGACTCGCAAGGATTTTTTGGTTTTATAGTGATCATATAAAAGCAAATTTTTTATAAAATAAAGACTAAAAGAAATAAAATCAAAAATATAAAATAAACTTTAAAGCACACATTTTTACCCTCAAAAGTGCAGTAAAAAGAAAAATATAATTTAAAAAAAGGTAAAAGTGTGGTGGCGCGTTTAATATTAAGTTTTTAAAAGAAAATACAACATAATAAAATAATGCGCCACCACACTTTTACTTTTTTTTTAATTATATTTTTTACTTTATATTGACTTTTTAAAGGTGAAAGTGTGTGCTTTAAAAATTTTTGTTTTATATTTTTTTTCCTGATTTCAGTCGATTGTGCTGAATTTTCAGGAGATATTTAAATAGGGAAATATTCACATAAAGAAGTACTCTATTAAAATAAGAAGTATTAATACAGACACATTTATAAAATAACTAGCATTACAATACCTTACAAAAAACTGGAAGAGGACTAAGGCAACGGCATAAAGAAAATAAACTGCAAAATTTGCGAAAAATATAAATTAGAAAAAATGTCCTAGCAATTCGAAATTAAATTCAGATCCACTAATTTCAAAGATCAGAAATAAACATACGTTAGCTATATAATAGATATCAATCATTCCATCAATAAAATGAAAAAAAAAAAACAACGAAGGACTCACAAGAGTTCGAGAGTTGTTTACCCAGCTTAAAAAGGGGGTAGGATGCTCTTATTTTGTTCCATCCTCAAGGGTTATTTACTAATGCTAGACGGAAGAGCAATTTTCAAAGAACCTGGTAGGCTTCTTTCGGAGGATTTAAAAGGATCACCGGATGTCTGAATTTTTTTTAAAAAAAGAAGCTAAATAAACGGGCATCTCTCCGGAAATTGGAAAAGATAAACTTCTTATCTCATCCTACGACCATATTCTAATATGATCATAGTTTGCTTGCAGACATAATTCCATATTATTACGCTGACAGAAGCCTTGCAATAAATACTTAGGAATAATAAATATATTGGATTTTCTTCATTTAGAAAGAAGGTTTTTCACCAGTCGAGAACATTTCTAGTGATCAAGAAATAATTTATGCGGTGTTTTTTGTTGCCCTCCGCATGGTTAGTAAAGGACAAACACAAATATCCGTGTCCCGGCGAAATTCGAACCCAAGACCCCAGAATCTCAAGTCCATTAAGCCTGGGCCCAGCACTATCTACCATCGAGCCGTCATAAATAGAAATATACATCGGAAAATTTCAACCCGTTTTGCCTTTTATTCATGGCTTCATCAAGTATCCTTACTTTTGATCTACAGGGCGAGTCTGAAACCCTGTCACAAACTTCGCATGCGTACTCCCCATGGTCAAATAAGAAACAAATGTCCTATCAACATAAATCTGAAACTCAACCGTTAAAGAGAAAAATGGCATCTAAATGTGGGTGCCCTTGTGAGGTTGACTGACGAACGGGTCACGATAATTGTCGATATTGGTCCCCAGTGCTTCCGTTCAGAACGCGTAGAGGGTAGATTATGTTAGGTAGGTTAGGTTAGAGGGTCACTGCAAGCGCGGGTTACAGAGAAGCTATGTTATGTTAATCAACACTGGCACCTTTGAGGAACGTTACATTTCTCCACGGGTGTACCACATGTTCAGATACGTACTGTACGGACACGTTGTTTGTACTGTGAAACGTGAGCCTGAAAATGGAGGGTGATTACACCTTTATTGAACTGGCGGATATGCATTTGTGTTACGGACGTGCGAATGGAAATGCTCACGAAGCCCGGCGTTTGTATCACGACTCATTCCCTCAACGGCAACTACCATGCAGCAGAACCTTTTCTCGCATTGACCAACGACTGGATTCTCTCTCGTTAGGCACCGTACTGTGAGGATACCCGATCTCGACCGGTGGATTCTGCAAGCCGTCGAGGAAGATCCGGTCCGTAGTACACGAAGACTCGCTTTACAGGAATGTGTTAGCCAGAAGACCCTCTGGCATGTTCTTCACGAGGATCGCCTATATCCATATCATTTATAACGTGTTCAGGGTCTACTGGCTGCCGATTTTCCCCTCCGAGTAGCGTTTGCGCAATGGTACTTGACAAGGTGCGCTTAAGATCCAGAGTTCGTCGGAAAGATTTTGTTTACAGATGAGGCAACATTCACACGGGATGGAGTGTTTAACTTCCATAATGTGAATGTGTGGGCGCACGACAATCCACATGTCATTCGTGAAAGACGACATCAACACACGCGTATTGATCACCAACGTATGGGCCGGGATCATCGGAGATCGCCCCATACGTTTGCCTGCGAGATTGATCGGACCGTTATACCGGACGTTCTTGGAACAATTGATGCACGACATCCAGCCGCAGCTAGAGAACGCTCCATTGCAGTGGCGATTGGACATGTGGTTTATACACGATGGCGCTCCGGCACATTTCAGCGTGGTTGCACGTCAGTTTCTGAATGACTGCTTTCCCGCAAAATGGGTTGGACGTGCGGGGCCAGTGGCATGACCTCCTCGTTCTCCCGACCTCAATTGTCTTGATTTCTATCTGCAGGGGCCTGTTAAGGATAACGCGTATGCAACACCCGTCCAGGATGCTAATGAGCTATGGGACCGCATTGTCGCCGAATTTGATGCCATTAGGAATCGCACAGAAGTGTTAGAACGTGTTCGCCGTTAGTTTCAGAGACGTCTGCACGCCTGTGTTTAAGCATATGGACGTCATTTGGAGCAATATCTGTAAAACAAACCTCACAGGGGCACCCACATTTGGACGTCATTTTTCTCGTTAACGGTTGAGTTTTAGACCCATGTTTTATAGGACATTTGTTTATTTGGCCATGGGGAGTACGCATGCGAAGTTTGTGACAGGGTTTCAGACTCACCCTGTATATACCCAAGCTACTGAAAATCCGACACTTATAAATACCGAGGAGGGGGGGGGGGGATAACAAATATTTATTAAAAATCGTTTTTTAATAACAAATATTTGATAGAATATTTTCAAAATTTAATAGCCTTCAACAAAATGGTGTCCATCATACATAATGCACTCGTCCCAACCTTTACCCCCTTGGTTGAAACATTTTTTAAAACTCGTCCGAAGTTATGCTGTTTAATGTCTCCAGCGATTTTTATTTCATTCTCTTGTAGAAACAGACTTATAGGCAAGATGGGGGCCGCCAAAATTTCAGGAACTCTGAAAACGCCAGACATCTACAACCAATAAGCATCATCTTTCTGTTTTCTTTGGTGCCGGGGAAAATGTAAGTTTATAGGGGAAAAATTTGGAAAAAAAAATTAAATAGAGACTCAAAATGAACAAAAAAAAATCACCTATGATAGCAGGTGATGATAAAAATCAAAATTTGTCAAAAACGAAAAAAAAAATTACATCATCCGTGCCTGGATTCGAACAGAGATATAAAATTATATACATTATTATTTATTTATTTATTTATTCTAAGGGGAAATACAGGTCGTCATCCAAGGTCTGTATGGCGATGGCCGACGAGGTAGTTCCCTAGATGGGGAACAGATACAGAATATGATGATTTATAATGCGCAATTTGGAGAAGGGAGGGAAATGGTGAGGTGCAGTAGTTTGTTAGGTAGGGGTGTCAAGAGGAAGTTCTTTAGACAGGAGTTGAGAATATTGATGCTTGGTGACGAACGGAGATCTGGGGATGAGGGGGATTGGATTCTGTTGCCGGTAGTGGAGATATACTAAAGCTGGGGGTTACATCTAATAGAGGTGATTGGAAGGAATTTCTGGGTCGGGTGTTGTAGGGCGGAGTTCTAATGGTTGTAAATAGGGGTTGGGGAGGGGGGGGGGGAGGAAAGAGATATTTTGAAACAGCTAAAAGAAAAACCAATAATCTTATAAACTTATTAAAAATTCTGTACGATTGTTCCCATTAACTTTAACGTTTTGGAGTGCCGGCACTCATCATCAGAAGTACAAGGGAGAAATGATACAATAATGGATTACGTCAGCGGGATATCTAATCTTCTATTCTTGTTAAATAACAATAGACGTCTTCGGGATAAAAGTCAAAACTAAACCTGCTTCCTACCTTATTTCAAATAGGATAACGTATCCAGAACTGGGAAACACATCTTGTATTTAATTGAAAGCTAACTCTCATTATAGTTTTGGCTTTTGCAGAAGCAAGACAAAAATCCAATTTTTACGTTTTGTTCTTTGATAACTAATCTGTATTAACCGCTCTGTGATTCAGTACGACATCCATTTTAAATAAACATCAATTCATTTTATTTAGTTTGCTCCTTGGTGTTGAAATGTAAGTAAATTAAATCAAAGCCGAAAACAATATGAAAAAGCTGAATCATAAGCACTGAAATATTGAAATTTATTTTAGAATACTGCTTGGAATCATAGTGGTGATCACAATATGAACGCATACTCTAATGACACCAGCGTCAAGGAATACCATAATTTCGTATCAATGTGGACGATACTGACCTCATGTTCACTTTAAAAACGTTAAAAAGTTATCAGTAAAAAAGTAGAACTTATAAGAGTTCTAAAGTTGTTTACCAGCGTTGATAGCAGGGTGCTCCTATTTTTGTTCCGCCTTCAATAGTTATTTACTAAGTTTAGAAGGAAGAGCAATCTTCAAAGAACTTGATTAAGTCTTCTTTCGAAGGATTTAGAAGATCAGTGGATGCGATTGAAATTGAAAAAAAAGCTAAGTAAAACGAAAATCATTACAGAAATTGAAAAAAGATAAAGGTCTGATCTCGTATTACATCCAAGCACTAATATAAAATAATGACCATGGTTTCCGTGTAGGCATATAATTTTCCAATTTATGATTACGGGATTCAAAAGGAGAGCATGAATCATATTATATAAAAAATTATTGCCTATTATTATTATATTATTATTATTATTATTGCCTATATGCTTCCAGCTAACAATGAGTTTAAATTTAAGTTTAAAAATATGATTAAAGTAACTGGAGTTAAAAGTTGAATCAGAAAATTGTTGGTGCGGCAACTAGTACAAATATTTTATTCTGCCAATTATTCGTTGTTCATTATCTTTGTATTGTCGCCCCTCTTGTTCATTATCTTTATGGAGTGGATAGACAGGGGCAGCCGAGGCAATGAGCGTGTTTGTGTGGGCGATTGCTTGGTGGAGAGGTTGCTCTTTGCTGACGACCTTGTCCTCCTTGGATTTTCTCGCACCAATCTTCAGCACCCACTAGATCGTTTGCAGCCAAATGTGAAGAGGCTGGGATGAAGATCAGTGTGGCTAAAATGAGGTTCTGGACCTTTCGAGACAGCCTGCTCAGTGCGCTCTCCATGTTAGGGGAGCCCCATTGAGACAGGTGGGGAAGTTCAAGTATCTCGGGATTGCATTCACGAGTGATGGGCGGCAGGATAAAGAACTGGATGCTCGGATCGATGCAGCAAGCTGTGAAACAAAGCCAAGCTCTCCGTTTTCAAATCTATCTTTGCCCCCATTCTCACCTATGGTCATGAGTCTTGGATAATGACCGAAAGAGTGCGATCGCGGGCACAAGCGGCCGAAATGAGATTTTTGAGAGATGTGGCTGGTGTTATACTACTAGATAGAGTGCACAGCAGCACAATAAGGGAGTCTTTAAGTGTTGAGCCGTTACTTCTCCGCATTGAGAGAACATTTTGTGGACGGACGAGGCCCATTTTTACCTGAACGGAGATGTCAACACCCATAACTGCAGGATTTGGCCACCAGTCCGCCTCATGTTCTCCACCAAATTCCATTGCATTCTCCTAAAGTTACCGTGTGGTGTGGTATGACAGCAAATATCATAATTGGACCGTATTTTTTGAAGAGCAGTCGAGAGATGGACTCGTGACATGCACTGTGACTGCTGCTCGCATGGCGTCGATGCTAAGAAATTATGTGATACCAGAACTTCAGCAACGTGGCATTTTAGACAACGATTTTTATGCAGGATGGGGCTCCACCTCATATTGGTACATGTGTCAAACAGTTACTTCAGCAACATTTCATAGATGAACGGATTATAGGCCGAAACTTCCCCCTTTCTTGGCCACCCCGGTCACCAGATATCAACCCCTGTGACTTCTAGATCTGGGGTTACCTCACAGCCACTGTTTATGTGATAACGTCAGGAATTTGGCGGAACTGAAAGATGTGATACGCCGACAGGTGCGCAACATTCCTCCTGATATGCTACGAGCTACAGTTGAGGCCACATTCAACATGTAACTAATTTTAGTAACGATTAAAGACTTGTTAACCTGTGTCTTAGTGTCTAATTTCGTATACGAATATTGCATAGAGCGCCATTCCATGCTGGTGGTGACCTCTTGAACTAATTTTTTTATTGGTGGGTATGAACTTCCCATGCCCTCTTGTATAATATTACCAAGTATTATAGCTTTTAATCCAGTAGTTTTTTTTTTATGGCCATGTCGAAATGGAACTTTAATTATAAAGACATTGTATCTCTGTAGTAAAGATTTAAATAAAAATTGTTGCTCCCAGAAAAACAATGGTCAGGTGACTTTTCAGTGCGGGCATGATTTCCCATCTTGTTTTATTAGAGGTTTTTCTTACAGGGCTTTCAATTCCACACTAACAGACCAACATATTACTTAAGTTAGTATTTTGGCTCTTGTTATATATTTTCCATGTCATATTTTATTACAAGCTCTTTCCACTTTGGATAATTTTAAGATAAAATCTATTTTGGTCAGAGCTATCACAAGAATCGCAGTTAAGTAGTCAGGTTCCCTATTTTACATTTTCTGTAAGTGCTTGTAATGTATCCCCACTATTGAACGTAATTATTATAAAGTTTGCAACAACTTAATAAAAATTGTTAAAAATCTTTTTATTCCTCCTATTAAGTTGTGCAAACTTAATAAAGGGTTCCTGTGTCTCCTTAAAATCATGAAATCTTTTCTGCTTTTAAGAAGATTATGCCTATGAAGGAGTCTGTTGACAATAGTATTGGGAAAGTTTTAATGGTACTAAGATGCCTTTGGATATCTAAGAGAAAATTCAAAGACGGCGAATATTAATAAGGCATCACATTTACTCTGAGGAAGTGAACGCAATCCTCTTTACATACTGGCGATTAGTAGCGAGTTTTCGATATAAGCTTCGAATAATATTTAAATTTAGAAACGGAAGACAATAGGTCTCTTGCATCACGTGTCCAACGAAGGGAGTTACCATAGCAACGCTGGGAGTCGGCCATGCTGGGTAGCAGAATGTACATGGTGTTGGCACACAGGCGCGATCTCTTTACTTTAACAAGCTTTCTAATGAAGCTAAAAAAAGCTATGAAGAAAAAATTAATTCAATCTTAGGAATAGATCCTTATACTTTAATGAAAACTGACTTTACATCTATTATTAAAAATTTTCCCTGCTTAGATTTAATAGAGGTTTCACATTTTTTAGTGAACAGAGTAAGCTGAATTTCTCATGCAGTAGTGAAATGAGAGGATACAAATCATTAATGGCTTAAATTTTTTTTTAAATGGATGGGTTTTGGAAATTAATTCCATGTCTTAAATTGATCAACATGATTTGTTGGTTTCTCTATAAATATTTCAAAGCAATTAATAATTACTGCGATTTTTTTCCCAAATGAATAACGAAAGCAATGTGGCACTGTTTTTTGCAAGCTATTTCTGTCAGGCCAAAAAATTTTATGCTTAAAATGTGAAAGTTAGCGTTTATAATATATAACAAAGAAATTAAGGAAAAATGTTAAGTATAGCATTACCTAAGTAATCAAATTTAATGATTAAAATTAATAAACTGAAAAACTTAATTAATGTTAAAATTGAAACTCATTATGTCTCATGTTAAAATTCATTTATGTTAAAAATAAAAAATCATGATCACACTTAAAAAATTTGCCAATGCATGCAGTTACAAAATAAATTATAATGGCTTATTAAAATTCAAATTTATCATAAATTTTCATATTTTTATTTCTGTCCATATATTTCGAAAAACTATTAATTTTCCTGAAAACTACAAATGAAAAAATTATCATGTTTGTATATAAATTTTTATTTTCAACATAATATTACTATTTAAATTTAAAAATTTTAACGCAAATGCCATTTTAATTTTAATGCACAATAAATATTTAATTAAATCACTTGCATTTAAAAATTTGTTTTAAATTAAATTAAAACTCCTGTTATAAACACGTAAAATGTCACTGTACGATGTTTGCTTTCTTTTTCTATTTTCCTATTAATGTTTGCTACGTCTTTTAGAAGTTTTCTCTTTTATCTCCTCACCAAAACGCGTTTGTATAGTTGGGATTCGGAAAAAAATTTAGTTTTATCACGTTGCTTTCGATTAACGCATAATCTCACACAGCAATTCACCTATGTAACATATCGTGTTTTGATATCCAGCATGGCCGACTATCGCTTTGGACTTGAAATGACTCATCTCATGACGCGTGTTGCAAGACACCTATTATAGTTGATAACTTCAAAGGTGAATTTAGTGCTACGAAATTTATTATTTAACTCGCTGATAAAAGAATGAATAACATTGGTTCATGTCAAAAACGGAAAATATCCATAAGAAATATAAAAGGGCATTAGCCAATAAGTTGTGATATTAGCTTATGAAGAGAAATTAGAAATGAATTGAAATAAATCCGGACGCAAACTTACCTCAGCTAAGCGGATATTTTCACAAACTGCTTCGAGATCAATTTTGGAAGAAGCAAGAGAACCCTAAAGGCAGAGATAGCTAATCGAAAGTGCATGCGCCGAAATTCTTACTGGCACTGTGGTGATAAGGCTGCTCGCTGTGGTGATAAGTTAAAAAAGTGGCTGGAAAATGAAGAATGTGGGGCGCATTTGAAATCGTGCGTTAAACATTGACGCAATGTATACAGTATAAACGTTAGCCACCTTGCTCTAAGGTATTCTCTATTGGTACTCCAAGAATAAGAACACACTTTAATTCAAAATTCTTTTGCAATGAAGATCTGTCGAATGTTTGACCAAATTTTTTTTAAGCTCTTTAGTAAGGAAACTGGCTAATTTTTACGCGGAAGAGTTATATAGGAGGGCATTTATCTTATGGGCTTATATGCGTTTTTATCCATAATTTAAAATCACGTAAAATTGTTTCATATGAATGTTTGTCAAAAATTCAGCGATTTGAGGAATCGCTTTTGAAGTAAATACATATGAAATCAATGTTACAGTTTTGATAGTATAAAACTATAAAAGCTAGCTTAGGAATTCTTTTAGCTGTTACAAGAGTCAAATATCAGAGTTTTGCTCATTAAATATTAGGTTTTAAATTTTTTTCCTATCTTTTATGAGGAAAAAAAACTTTTCTTTGCAGTTTCTCATCGATTCATTTTTGTCTTTTTTTCTTGAATTCTTTCAAATTCATAAATTTTAAAATGAGTCCTCAAGCGACAGTAGAGCGTGGCACTCTATTTGATAAAATTTGGAACATGATTATAAACGTTCTCATAGGAGTACCCTAAGAGATCTCAGAAATCTAAATGAAAACACGGCCACAACTGAGTCTCTTTTTCTTATCTCAGTATAGCTTTTATATCCAAACCAGTTTAAATTTTAAATCGCCAATTGTCGTCATGTCTCCAAGGTCGAAATCATAAGTGATTTTTTCTTCAGAGAAAATGCACCACCAAAAAGAAGAAACGTAGTATAAATTATCTAAGGGCAATTTCATTACCTCTTATGGATATAAATAATCACTGACAGGTTCAAATTTGGTTTATACCTGAATTTTCATTCGCTATTTGCCAACCACATGTTCAGAAATTGCGGCATTGATTACGTTCCAGAAGTTCTGATCCCGGCTAGAGTCATTCAATTTTGCTTGTACAATTTAGCGGTTCTATTCCTAATACATAAATTTCTGAAATATCACTCACGAATGAGTAAATTACTTAATTATTTCAAATTAACATTCTCCGTATGTTTCTCAAAATATAATTTAAATACAGGGCGATTCAAGAAAGGTCTTTATAACTTTGAAAGCAAACTGAAATTTATTCAGAAAACGTACGTATGATGTGAGGTGTCATTTTAGATCAAAACACATCAAGAAGTTTTTCATCAAACTTTCATTTCGATTCGATGCGACTCTCATTCGTAATACGGTAGACATCCAGCCTGAAGTCAATTTACTTTCAAACTCGAGCCAGTACGTCATGCATCACCTCTGCAATTGCGACGTAAATTCGATTTCTCAGCCCAGCAAGATCAGCAAAGATAAAGATGAACAAACTCTCGATCTTTAATGAAACCCCCCGACAAGAAAAATTCGGGAGTTCAAATCAGCGGAACGAAGTAGTCATGCAATTGCCCTGCAAGTCACCGACTTGGAATCGATTATCAAGGAAAATTCAGACTTCGATGCTAAAATGAGTTGGTCTTGCTGATAGTGAAAGCGTCCATCTCATCATCTTCGTCTAATTATGGATTGAGGATATTTTAGAACATTTTTAGATACACAACAAAGTTTATGGATTTTTACAAGAAAATAATGGACTGAAGACTTCAAATTTACCGAAAGCACAAAAAAGATTCACTTTTCAGCTATCACGAACTTGGTCGAAAGGTTCACATGGATTTTATTTAGGTACCTTAGATTCTGCAGTTTTGGGTATTCACCTTGCCAGAGTTGTGAAATGTTGACTCAACGCTAAAGATTGCTATATTTATATTATTAAGGAATGTCTCGTCGTATCCTATTCGATCCAACACTTATGAACAGAAATGCTGACGAGCCAACTTATATGCATCAGTAATTGCTTATTCTATGGTATGTTTGTATGGCTTCAGGTGTAAACAATGACGTAATATGCGCCAAACGGTCGATTGCGGTATGCCAAGAGGTACGTCGCGTTGATATTCTTACGACTACTGGCAAAGCTCTCCGAGTCTTTCATAGCACCATCAAACACTTTCGGGCGATCTGCTAATTCTGATTTTTGCATGTCGTACAGAACAACCAGTCTCAAAGAAGTTTTGGTACCGAAAGTAAATTGTAAGCCTGCGTGGAGGATCCTTAAAAAACGCTATAGGAATAGTAAAAATTTACATTGGACTGTAGTCTCAGAGTTCGTTTCGAGAACCAAAACATACAACGAGCACTTTACGTAAAACTAGCAATTTTGAACTGCAATGGTGCTAGCGTTTCTGTGGACGGCATTTGGTATTACGATACTACATTCAATTGATATATTCTGAGGTATATATTCTGAGGTTCAGGAAGGTAGCCGGCTCGCTACGGCTAGGCTAGCTCCGCCCGTCCGTAGCCCGGCTAGGTTTTTAAGCTTCATTGGTCATTTTCAAGATGGCTGCGCCCACTGACGCAAACGTTCATGAAACTATGGTCGAAACACGATTCATTATCAACGGACATGAATTTATTTTACACAACAGCGACGAGATATTTACGGCTAAGTCAAGGAGAGATTTTAGTATTAAATATTTTCTTACTTCTGTATGACTAATAAAATGTTTAACTTTTATTTTGAAATATTTAACTTGTTGTTGATTTTATTATTGAATTAATGAACAATTAGAGCTTGCAACAATAAATTAATCAAAATAAAGCAGAAATTTTTTATTCTTTCCCATTTTTTTCATCCCTTCATTGTTTCTCTTCGATGGCTAAGCCCTAGTCTAGCAGTGGGCCTAGATCGTTCAAATACGCTACGGCTAGATCGCAGTGTATCACGTGATGGCTAGGAGGCGATACCTCTAGCCATGCCATAGCGAGCCGGCTACCTTCCTGAATTCACCTCAGCTCTAAAATGACACCTCAACCGATTCTATATATTATCTGCTTAAATTTCTATTTGCTTTTAAAGTTACAAAGTCCTTTTTGATTCACCCTGCACATCAAACTTGTTTAATTAATCGCTTGCAAATGTAGTTGGTAATTTCGTACATAACCGCAATAATGGCAGTTCTATTGGAAATTTAGGTATAACCCGATTTTGAACTAGTCAAATGATGATTTTTTTGCATTAATGAACTTTAGAAGCTACATTTTTTTTGAAGATTAATCTATTTCCGAAGAGAATGTCGAACAAATGTGATCAAAAGTTTTAGGAACACTAGCTTTTCTGCGTCGCAAGCTTCAGACAACAGAAATTAGTGAACGGTTGCATCCCGTTTTGAACTATAGTGCCCCGCACGAAAGAAAAAGTAAAGTGGCGCATGTGTAAATGAAAAATACTCGTTCTACCAATCAGAAACTACCAATCTGATTGGTCTTACTCCTGATAATTAATAATACCCCATTTCCAGTCCGTTTCTGATTGGTTGAACGAGTTTTTTGCATTTATACATTCGCCAGTTTCATTTTTCTTTCGTGCCGGGCACCATAATGACAGCCTCCACGCTCCGAGGAAGACTTTCCACCAGTTTTTAGTAGTGAGAAACTATAATTTCCATCCATTCCTGTCTCACAGTACTGGTTAGTTCAGCCAGGGATGAACGACAGCGTGGTCTGGCTCGTAGTCGACGTTCCAATTCAACCCACAGGAGTTCAATGGGATTGAAATCGAGGCTCTGGGCAGGCCAATCCATTTCTTCAACTCCGTTGTCTTGAAACCTTTCTTTATGGCCATCCCCGAACTGTTCCCACAATGTTGTCACTACACAGTTGTCCAAGATATCTCGATAAATAACCGCATTCACCCTTCCTTTAACAGAATCAAGCTGGAACAATTCCGAACAATGAAAAAATAACGCCGTATCATGATGCCACCACCTGAAAACTTCACACATTCAGGTAGGAAACCTTCTCCAGGCATCCACCTAACCCAGATTCGTCCATCTGATTGCCTGAGTGTATACTGTGATTTATCAGTCCATAGGACAGCACTCACAGCAATTTCCAGATCGTAGGACTCATTTTATTAGGTTATAGCTCTCTGACTCGGTTATAAGAATACAGTACTTCGTAGGTAAGTTGTACCATCCATCTTCAAGTGTTTACGAACCTCCGACTCATCTAACAGCGCCATACACAGCTCTACGAGCCCAATCATAGGAAAAGGGAATCATTTCCGGTAGAGATACGAAATCAAGTTACGAAAACATGGCGGATAGCGATACTGGACGATTCCGCCGTTCGTGTTAGTAAGAAGAATAATACAGAATTATTAGAACTAATACTACTCTTTAATATTACTATGGATAGGACAAGTTATCTAGAGACTATCTATCAGTAAGGATAGGCTCTTCAACTCTTGAGCGCGAAAACAGGCTCCCTCAAAAACCCAACGTTTAATAAGCCATTCTCCAACGTTGTTCGTCTTGCTGCTTCAAATTTTACCAGTTCAAGAAAAATTGAACAAAAACAGCGATCTAAGTAAGCTACACTTTTTTCTAACGTAAATTATACTTATTTAATAGTTCCAAATTTATTTGCTAACCCGTTTTCTTATTCATTATTGTTACGATTATTTATTATTTACTCGTTGTGATCTGAAATGCATTTCCATTGAACAGCATTCATTATTATCGACAGCTAACAACATGGCTAGTTTCTCGTAGCAAGGATGGATCTAAACACCGGAAGCTGTATATCGGAGCCTTATAGAAAGTAAGAAGGGTGACTGACTTAATTTCAGCACGGAGGTCGAATATGATATTAACTAAAATAAAATGTCACTGTTTCCATTATTGTAGGGAGTGTAAATCATTGATCTACAACTCATCCTTTTTTCTGTATTTCAGATTGCCAAGGATACTAATATGAGCCTTCCTCTTCAGCAATACGTCATAGTTTCCATTTAGCTTACCAAAAGGAATGGAAAAGGAATCTTGCACGTTTATAATGAGAACGATGTAATGGTTACAATAAAAATAATCCCTTGATTTTTGTGCAAATTAATTCTGTTAGGTGATGGTGAATTTATTGCATTGTACATTATAAGTTGAATCAGGGATGGATGAAAGGGATGAATCAGGGATGGATTTACTTTCATCCAACCCTGGTTGAATTTATAGTTAAATAAATAAATGACTTTTATAAAAAAAAAATTGATGTTTAAAAATTTTAAAAAGATGTCGTTTTTTATCCTATTGTTGTCTACGTTCAAGAGCTGTCAACTCTATGTACATGGCGATCGTTATTTTAGAATTTAGCAACAGATTTATCATTTTAATATCCTTTTTTCTGCCTACAAGCTTGGACTTCTTTATATCTCTTCTGCTGGCGAATTTTGACTATAGAGATGATAAAATACAAATACAGGTCGGTATACAAATGTAAACTTGTGTAAATACCAGTATACACGTGCGTAAATTTGTATAACTAGGTGTGTAAGCCTGAGTAAATTGGTATATACACGTGTAAATGTGTGTACTTGTGTGTATAAATGTGTAAATAAGCTATACAGAAGTGTACAAAAGTGTAAACTTGTGTAAATAGGTGTATAGACGTATGTAAACTTGTGTATATTGTATATACATGTGTAAATATGACTATATAAATGTTTAAATAGCTGTGAAAATATATAAATATGTATGTAAAAATGTGTATATACGCGTATAGTAAACATTCCGTTAATGAGTCTTAAGACTTGTACAGTCGAATCAATTGACCTGATAATGGCGACTCGGAAATTCGAGTCAAACAACTCTTACTGACATCTGTGTCCAGTGACTCTTTTAAATGGGTCGTATTGGAAGAATCATAAGACTCTCACAAACGGGTCATATTAACCGCATATTGCTGTGAGTGAGTAAATAATTAGAATAACGTCCATTTACAGTATATTATTTTTATTTCAGTTAATACAAAACTGATGAAGATGTCCGAAAGGACGAAAGTTAACTATAGACAATAAAAAAAATAACATACTCTAAATGGACGTTATTCTAATAACGTATTATCGTAATACACTACAAAGTGTGCAGAAACGATGAATCCCTAAGACACGTTGCCACAGTTCCAAGCTTCATTTCCTGCGAGTTTTACACCACTCCAAACGACGCATGAAATTGTTGTCAGTGAGGAAGGGCTTATAAGCAGCAGCACGACCGTGGAAACCCAGGGAATGGAGTTCCCGACAAATGGAAAGCAGAATTTCTGAACTCTGTAGCAATCATTTCAGCAGAAGACATTCGATTGCTTCGGGTCACACCGTGCAATTGCTCGACGATCTGTCAATTTCTCGGGTCTGCCACTTCGTGATTGCACTATTGTTGCTCCCTGGGTCTTCCAGTTCGCAATCACATTGCCTTTAGTTGTGCGTTGGTAATCCCACAGATAGATGCACAGGTGGCTGAACTCTTTTGAACGACCGGTTTCTTAATAATAAGAAGCAGATATGTGTTTGAAGGTGCGTGTTGCTATTTAAGAAGTTGCAAGTCATTCTCATGCGACATTTGGCACATTCCATGAATTATGAGGGGTGTCCCTAAACTTGAACACTGTTAGTTTGTAGAGTACTGGTAAAAAATTCAGAAATAGTTTATTTATAAGCTTTATAAAATTCGAAATTTAATAGTATGGATAAATAAGCCAAACCGATGGAAAAAGTAAAGCCCGTTCCTGGCTTTCATTCAGTTTTCTGTTACTTGTTAAAATAGGCCTGCGAGAAGCTTTTAATCGTCTTTTCATGTTCAAGAATAGAATAGATACGCTCGCGAATGTGGAAGCGCACTTCCTAAGCAAACGATTAGTGCTCCTTATTTTACATAGTCAAGTTTGATCTGTTTATATTAAATTTTCAAAAAGCCTTGAGCGCTATTCTAATTTTAAACAAGCAAAAATTTTAAATTAAAATTAATTCATAAACTTCAATGATTTTGAGAAAAGAACTCGTCAAATAACAAAAGCAAAAAATAGCAACTGAGAACTCTGGGTCACTTGAAGAGCTTCGGGCAATACCGGAATTAATGCAAATATTGCCTTTTCCGTTAGGCTTAAATAGGGATGATTCCCTTTCAAACTACATTAAGGTAATTGGAATATAAATTCTCTCTCACTCCCCTTTTAGGCTTTATATTCTCTGCTTTTAGTAGCACTTTTATCGTTGAGAATTAAGGAAACGCCTTCGAAATGCTTATTTCTTAACTTGTGGATTAAGATTTCTCCCCTCCCCAACATTTTTTTCCAGATATAATTGAATACGTTAAAACACGTTTGCCACATTTTTTTCCATTTTCGTTGTGACTCTTAATTTAAAGAGATTATATTTTTAAACCGATGATTAATTTTTAATTGCATATTTCTTAAGGAGAAACCGTTCAACGAAAAGTAAATGTTTATTCAATCTAATTACTTTTGATTTCTTTTACAAATATGTTATTTCACGGTGCTACTTAATTAAAGCTTTAATTAAAAATGGAAATGGAATTAAAAAAAACTTCTAAATTGAATAATTATTTGTATTTTCCACATTTGAATTATATTTAAAAACGAACAATAAACGACATTAACTGCTTGCATTTTTGAAAGCTGTCAATGCCACTCCCTAAGACAAGACGCGAGGAAATTTTAATTCAAATTTTTACTTTCAGCGAAGTTAACATTGTTTTTGCAATAAAGAGGAAGGAGTTTAAAATAGGAAATTCAACGATCGCAAATAGCAATAGATAAACAAAGGAAACTAAAATGCAAGTAAATTACTTCTATCCCTTAACAAACGAGTACAATCTCAAAAAAACCGTAAAATCTGCTCTATGATCGCCAATATATTTATCATTGTGATTCTGTTCAGGTTGCTTTTAATAAATTGACAAGGTATATAGGAATAACTTTTTCCAATATACACCATGTGATCAAAAGTTTAGGGACAAGTTTAGTTTTATTATCGGTATTACCGAAATACATTTTTTAGCTGTTGCCCGCGACTTCGTCTGCGTGGATGTTTAAAAATTCTAAACCGGAACATAGTAAAAAAGTTGCCAAGTATAGATATTAGTATATGTATATGTACTTGAATGTAACCTTTGCATATTAGAATACAAATATTCTTTATTTACACCAAGGAACACACACAACAGCGCTGCCGATTTGTGGGAAATTTTCCGATTTGCGGAATGTCTTGTGGGAAAGAGCGAAATATGGGAAATTGTGAGATCCCCGAAATTTTTGTAAAGAAAAAATATAATAAGTGTAAAATATAAAAATATTCAATTACTTTTAAAGTTTTCAATGAGAAATTTATTTTCCCCTCACTCAAGAAAACCTTTTAGAGGGGCGCAGTTTGATAGAGATGCTTTGTAGTTGAAAAAGATAGATGTGTAGTGTGAGTAATGTGAGTAGTAGTGTGAAAAAGATAGATGCCTTTCACTTTTTCTTTAAATGACTTTAATCGATATCTAATATCGTTATTATCGATATCCGTGCATCGATATTTTGATATAGATGTTTATGATAGATAATAATAAAAAAAAATATGATGGTTGCGGGAAATCGGGACGTTTATTTGCGGGAAAAATCGACATCTCCTGTTGGCAGCACTGACATACACCCAAAGTTAGCACGTTTTAATCTGCTTGTGGCGCCATCTGCTGCTTGTTTTGCGAACTAAAGTAGACCTTGACTGCATGTCAGTTTGTATTCAACTACCAGCTTAAGAGAGTTTAGCCTAGAACTCTGCTTTCAGACGGCGTATCACGATAAATCATACACCATTTTTAAATCACACCTAACATAATGCAACTATGAAAACAACGTTAATTTTCGTGTAGTAGTTTTTGCGTGATGAGGTAACGAATAAACATACAAACAGACAAAAATTCTAAGAATGATTGTTTTAGCTTCTGTTCGTGTTAGAAGGGCCTGTTGTATAAGAATTTCTTAAATATTTTCTATGTACAGACGTCGGATCGGCTACAGTTTTATTACAGGTATAGACAGCATCTCCAATCAGCACCAATCTCCCATCCCTATAATCCGTTTATCACGTGCATCCTGCACTCGCACCATCCCAACAACGTATAGACCATGCGGGAAGCCGAAAAATAGTGCACAGCACGCGTTTTCCTCAATGCGAGGATGGTAAGTCTCTTTCAACAATTTATTTGGCTCATTCTACCCATTGTAACGCAATGCATTGTTGGAACTGTCTATACAGACGGACGGTCGGACGTCTGGACACACCGATCACATAAGCACTTTTCTACGAAAATGTGCTAAAAACAGAAACAAATGTTATTCTGGAAACTGAAGATTCAAAAAGGATTCTTTCTTAAGATCAAAAGTTTGCGTAATCAACAAACAGGAGTTTGTAAAGCGACTATGGCCAAGAGTATATCTTTTTTAAAACCCTCCGCAGAAAATGATCGGGAGGGGCAACTGCTACTTTTTACTAATTTTTAGTATGTCGTAAACACTCGCTATTTATGGATCATTGCCCAGTGAAGCAATCCAACAAAAAAATTAATTAGTTATGAAAATGGATATTAATAGAGCTCTCGAGTGCTTTATTGTAATCATAAATAGAAAAAGAACGTTTAGTCTCTAAGAAAATCTAAAACATATTCTTTGTTCTTACCTGTCCTTGGCCAAGAGAAATAGAACTCAATTTTTTACTGAACTTCATTTTGTCGGCAAATTTATTCAATTCCGCTGCAGGGTCTGTTCCTTGGGAGAGAATAAAGAGAAGAGGGACAGTCGAAGACGAATCTTTGAAAACTTCTACCAAGTCGGTGGTCTAAAAGAAAATCAAAAGTACGTTACAATTTGTATAATGGACTCGGATTATTGGAAATGCTTTATTGCAAACAGTTATGCAAAATTTTTCTTAAAAATATAATTTTTCAATAGTACACGAAAATTTGTTTTCCAAATATATAAGGAAATTCTTCCTAAATCCAATAAAATATTTCTAATCAATAAAGTTTAAAATTCTGTAATATTTATCTAATCACAGACGGCTGATAGTGGATCCGAATACACAAGGGCTATTTCTTTTTAATGGCAACGTGGTTTGTATCTACAGTCTAGTGCAAAAAGGTTTTTACCTGGTCCGTAGGAGCTGAGCTTACCGGATGTTGACAACACCTCCTAGAAAGAAGGCCTGCGCACAAAAACGCCATACATTGTTTCATCATCATCAAGCGGCTACAGTTAATCGTATTTCTACCAATAATAAGCGCTAATTTGGCCGCTTGATGATGATGTAACAATGTATACAGTTTTTGTCCGCAGGCCTTCTCTCTAGAAGGTGTTGATGTTGATCGGCTGCAAAATCAGTTACTTTTAAGATTAGACTGGACCTGTCCCTTCTCAATGAAAATAGTGTAGCAGGTATAAGCTTGGGATATACTATTCACGTGCTCAACTTTGACTTAAGTCTAAACCTTTATGCACTAGACTGTACATCAGGCTACGGATCCAGCGTTTCTCGCTTTTACTCACGCTAAGTGGTTATCTCACAGTAAATAGACTCGTCTAACGCTCCGCGCAGGAGTTGTGCTGAGACGGATAAGTCGTCTGAGAGACCGATCTAAATGCATGACAAAAAAGTGCATCGCACCATTCGACGGAATAGCAGAAACGGCAAGGATACGATGCTGTGCCATTTGGAATGCTATGAGCGCGAAAAGGAGGTTTTCCTAAGTCGTTATCATAACGATGGATGGGCCCGATCGTATGAGCTAAAACTGAAACGCCATTCGAACGAATAGCGTCATTATAGGTCCCCACGAAATCAAAGTGCGCCAGAAACCCAGCAAAGTGAAGGTGACGGTAATTCTTGTGTACGACTGTGGCATCCGCTTCCGAACTCTTCTCGAAGAACCATAGGTTTGATACCTATCCATTCGCACCATCCACAGTACAGGCGCTGCTACAAGTGTACTACGGCTTCCAAATCGCTGGCAGCAGGATCTAAAAACTGCTGGGTATTAAGGGACTGTAGAGATTTCAGAGATAATCTCTTTCGAATCGGTTGTAATTAATAGTTGCCACTAATAAGAAAAATAGCCCTCGTACAATATAATTAAAAATTTGCAAATAAAATCTCAAGAATCATTTCTCATTCTGTAGTTTTTATCAAAACAAAAAGAATATAAGTTACTGTCAACGAATTTTTGAGCAATTCATCGACTTCGACCAACAGGAAACTTAAGACCAAACAAATCAAAATGCAAGTCCAACATGGATGGCCTGAAAATTTACTTCTACACAACAAAGATACTTCAAATTACATACACTTTTTTTCAAAATACGTTAATATGCATTCACATTGAAAAAAGCGTTCTAAAGGAAAAAGATCATATTAAGGAAAATGATGAATTTTAAAATTCCTAGATCTAAACAAGACAACCTTAAGTAGCTCATACACACAAAGAGCCCACCTACTAAGCAATATCCTCATAGGTTGGAGACAAGAACTTAATACCAAAGATTTAATCAAGGACATTAATAAAATTTACATAGAAACAACTTGACGGATTTGATAGGGAAACACGAAAACTGTTTACAAAACACAAAACACCATTCATACACAGCGATCGAAAGGTTCACCCTTAATATAATCCTAAACACATTGTAAGGAAATTTCTATACACAGACATTAGTGTTTCTGCTGACATAAAACTTCCCCCTTCTTCACTTGTGTCTGTCTTGGATCTATCTCTGAGAATTAGCTTCGGGACTTGTTCTTCGAGTTTAGTCTTTGCGAATCAACAAACAACCACAATAATAATAATAATAATAATAATAATAATAATAATAATAATAATAA
>JAHWFO010015474.1:902703-969328 GCA_023313115.1 Rhysida immarginata | reverse complement strand
AATAATAATAATAATAATAATAATAATAATAATAATAATAATAATAATCCTTAAAAGATTCTTACTTGTGGTTCAATAAATCGCTGGCCTAAATTGGCAGCAACATAATCTTGCATGGCATTGGTCACTTTATCGGGGCGAATTGTTCGAAAAACAAGAATCCTCTGGAATGAAGATAACCGTTTCTGCCAAGGACCTGGCAATGTTTGCCTAGGGATGTTACAAAAATATGTTAGCATTTTATAAAATAAAATTTATAAACTTTAAAATTATTATACCATCTCTTATTATTCGCACGAAAGAGTATACGACGTGCGATACAAGCGGATTCTGTAGTACAGAGTGAGGCAATAAATGTTAATCAAAATTTTATTACAAATAATCTAAAGTTTGTTTTCATTTAATTTTGAAAGAGATATCGTCCACTTCGCCTTCTTTCATGATACACTTTTATAGTCTATTTCTGAAATTTTACATCATCCAACAATTTATTTCCGGCATATTGCTGCAGTTTCTTGTGGTATGGCAGCCTTCAGGTTATCGATAAGTCTGGATCGATGTTTATAGATCGAAACTTTCAGATAGCCCCAAGGAAAAGAAATCGCAAAATAGCGATGAAACCAGCCAAGGAGATTATGGCTTTAATGGTTTTGGACTTTGCCTTCGATGCTCCGTTATTTTAACATATCCAAATAGATACAATAGTTTCCAACTTGCATCGGAGAAATTAAGTTAAAAAACGCTCGAGTTTATTTCTTGATCTTATATGAATAATGACTATAGCAAACGGTATTTCAAAAGTGAAAATCGCCTATAACTGGATCGCTTAAGAGGAAAACCACAGCTTGAAGAACTGCATCAGAGGAAGTGAAGAGCCCCAGCTAAAAGAGGTTAACCAGGGAAGACAATAACGTTGAAAGCTTAATACAGAAGGGAAATAATCGAAAGTGGAGTGGGAACTAAAAAAGCAAGCCAAATCACAGTCAGTACTTGAAAGATAGAGAAGGAAAAACTGATCAAAAACTTACGCGGAGCTGATTACGCACAGGAGTGTTAAGTAATTAAGGGATTCATTTGGGCAGCTCAAGAATCAATCTGTGTCAACAAATTGTATTTAAACGAAAATTCAGATTATAATCAACAATAGTAAAATGGTGACTTCGTGATGAGAAGGGTTTAATCACCAAATGCAACAAAATTTCAGAGATCGATTATTTGTAGCGACATGGCAGATTTGCAAAAATTATCCATTTCAAGTTCGTATTTGAATGCAGCATTAAAAAAACTGAGAAAATCAAATCAAGAAAGTTCTAGAAATAGATTAAGATCTTGCGGGACTGCAGAATCCAAACTGACAGACAGATCCACACGATGTCTAAAATAATCGTTATTGAGAAAAAAAAATCTGGTTCATTGACCTATTACCATACCGGTGCAGGGATTTAAGACAGACAAAGCTCTGGTTCATCGTAAAGTCTTGGGATGTGCAAACAGAAGTTGAACGCTTGTGGAAAAATAATTTTATAGTCATCCCTTGGAGCAATACCGAAGGAGATACTTAGAAACATTGAACATACCGAATTTAAACGCCCTATTCTTATATCCTCAGGTGCTAGTTCTTAAGTGCTTGGTTATAACTTGAACTTAAGCTTTTTAACTTATAACCAAGTGTAAATCTAAAATGAGATTTTTCACAATAATAATAAAACAGGATATGCTCATAACATGCGTTTTCCAATTCACCTTCATCAATTTTATTATAATTAAACAAAGGAAGGTCAGTAATCCGTCTTCCTATAAGCAAATGAGATGGAGTTAATGGCTCAATAGTACCCTCGCTTGTTTCATAAGTTATAGTCTGGAATTTACAGTAGCTTCTACTTCAATCAATACAGTTGCTATTTCAACTTGAGTTAACAATGCTTTTCCCAAAAGTTTTTCCAAACATGTTTTTATACTACGAATCATTCGCTCCCAATAGCATCACATTATGAATAAAACCCACGATCGGTGTGGAAAATGTGTTTGCAGTTCTAGCAAACAACCCAAAAACGGCAACATGTTCATCATGGCTGAACGTTTGGGAGATTACAAAATGGACTGTCTCTCAATTTTCTGGCGTCTGAACGCCCTGAGATTTACTAGGTGGTTTCTTTTTCAGTCGAATTCATGAAATTATTAACCACTAAAATGTGGTTTCGCGATCCGAAACACCAATATTTCGACGAAACGCGAACTGGATATGAAAAGCTTTTTTTGATGAAAGCTTCAATAATGAATGTACGCTGCACACTCGTCCAACCCATAATGGCCATTAATAATTATTACTTTAGAAAATTCAGTATTCACAAGTATAACAATCAGTATACAGACTATATTAATAGCCACTTCAGCAAATTATCTAAAACGATACTACCGGTTTGGTTATAATCTAAAAGCACATGCTATCGAAGACCTCGCTACGATCTTCCTTGGTTCTGGAATAATAGGTGCGTGAAAACTGGGAGGTTTTATTGCATTTAATATGAATTTTTCTATTCCATGATCAATAAAGTAATATATTATATATATATCGTTATTAGCAAACCGTATAGTATCTTCAGAAAGAATAAGCATATCGCTAAAAGATGGATCACTAAATTATCAAATTGCACAGTCATATCACATTGAAATCAACCATGTTTAAAATAAAACATTTTAACTATATCTATCTTAAATAAAAAAAATAATATTTATTTGATATACAGGGTTACCGTATCGAAAAGTCATTAGACTTTTTAAAACCTTATAATTATTAAATTATTTACAATAAAACGATGCGGTTTCCACAGAAATGCTTATTATTATAAAATTTTTGTTTATAATGAAATTTTTTTATATTAGTTACATTTTTGACGAAAAGGTGGCGCTGGAGTTTTAAATTAGTTTTAAATTCAGTTTCTTGAATTTCAAAAATCGCTTGTGTCGAAGCGTTTCTTAAAGCAACATCAAAATACATCCTAAAGCGGGGCGAACACGTAGCGACTTAGTCAACGGAAAACCCTTGATCTAGTCAACAATGACTGTTTTCGCTTGACTAAGTTGGGTGAAACGAAGAAATCCCCGTTGACTCTAGTCAATGCAAAATTTCCTTTGACTAGATCAACGACAACTTAGTCAAGCGATAGCAGCCAATCAGAATGCGTTACAGAATACGTCATCACTGAGATTATGGCGACGAGACGTGGTTTCAGTTACATTGGATTTAAATAAAGATAGAAATCTCATCCCTTTTATAGAGGTGAGTAAAGAAAAAATTTTAATATGTTTTACAAATATTACAAGGCAATTTAATATTTAACTTACCTTGCGCATGCGCTGCAAGAATTTGCGTGACATGTTTGTGATCACGATTGAGGATTTGAGATCACGTTTTCGCGCGTAACTGAGATTGTCGTTGACTTAGTCAAACGAAACTTACAAGGGGACATTACGACCTCGGAATTTTAGTTTAATACAAGACTTCGTGTAGTTGAAGTGTACCTTTAGGATGTTAATATACTTAAATATTAAGGCGTACTATTCAGCCAATTTTGAAAAAAGACGGTTAAAAATTTCGAGCACCATACATAAGGGAAAGTTTTCCACTTTGATTGTAAGTGATCCGATAGCTCAGACGGCAGCGTGGTTGCTACTCACACGTCAAAGTGTGAGGTGGCGGGTTCGGATTCCAGTTGTAACAATTTTTTTTTTTTTTTTTTTACCTAAATAATTATTCAATATATTTACAAATTTATTTGTGAGAACCAACTTTTTCACAAAATTTTCCTTTTCTCAAAATTATTATGCTTATTTTTATTGTTACAAGTGTCTACGGAATAATATAAGTAACATAAGTATTTTCAGCAAAATAGCCTATTATGTATGGAAAGGGTAAAAAATTCATTTCATGCAAATAGTAATATAACACAGAAGTAATAACGTTAATCAGTTAAATTAAAATGATATACATGAACCAGAATGATAATTGTCATAGAAGCATAGAAAACAAAAGATACCACGACAATTCGCACAACAAATAAATGAGGACTTTTTACAAGAACAAGGGGTTTTAAGAAAATCCATTGAAAAGCACACCTCGTTTACATTCACAAAGATTTTCCTTTCGAACCCGCCAACTCGAAAAATAAAATAAAATAGTTATTGCTTTTAAAATGTTGATTCTATACAAAATAATTTGCAGAAAATACTTTATTACTCCGTAGACACTTGTAACAATAAAAATAAGTATAATAATTTTGAGAAAAGGAAAATTTTGTGAAAAAGTTGGTAGTCACAAATAAATTTGTAAATATAATAAATTGAAAATATAGTAGCAACAACCCTGCCGTCTGAGCTATCGGATCACTTACAATCAAGGTGGAAAACTTTCCCTTATGTATAGTGCTCGAAACTTTAAACCGTCTTTTTTCAAAATTGGCTGAATAGTGCGGCTTAATATTTAAGTATATTAACATCCTAAAGGTACACTACAACTACACGAAGTCTCGTATTAAACTAAAATTCCGAGGTCGTAATGTCCCCTTGTTAATCAACCGCTTGACTAAATCGCTACGTGTTCGCCCCGCTTTAGAGCCAGGATAATGCGCAATTAACTCATCTGCTTATTTCGCGCATAAGATTGTATTCTACCAAGGTCTATAAAAGAAACCTTGAATCTACATGAAACTCCAGCGCCGCCTTTTGGTCAAAAATGTAATATAAATTTTTTTTTCATTATAAACAAAAATTCCGTGTTTCTGAGCATTTCTGTGCAAACCGCATCGTTTTATTGTAAATGGTTTAATAATTATAAGATTTTAAAAAGTCTACTGACTTTTGGATCACTCGGTATATTAATAATTAATCATAAAATAGTTAATACTATTTATGTTTACATGCATTTTTCAGTTACCCATAAAATTTCAGATAACATATCTACTCTGAAGTTTAATAACAATCTTGAATACAGTACTATTTTATAATTTTATATTTTGAGGTTTTTTAATAGCAGGTTACAATCCCGTTAAAATTTTCATTATTACCTAGTCGGAATTTAAAGCAAGTTTTCATCAGTTTGTTTTTTTTTTAAACGTTTGACACCTTTCGTCGATATTCTCTATTTTAATGCTCTCAGTAGTTATTCAAACCTTTAAATATTAGCTTAAGCCTCTAAGTGTAATGATAGAAAAAAATTAAAATGGCATTTAAAAGAAAAATGTTATAACTTTTAACATGCCGAGCTTATAACTCGGAACATCCGTCTTCGGTACCGTTACCTGAAGAATGGGGCGTGGGAACCGCTTCAAATACCAACATGTGGTGTTTATTTGAAAGATACCGAATAATAGGTGAGCTAGATTTGAAGATAAAATAAGCCGAGAACGTTCAATATTGAGGACAACAGCCAACTGAAGAGCTTACACAAAAGGGATTAAAGGGAGCTGGGATAATTTTTCAATAGTTTAGAGCATTTTAAAGCAAAAATTGAATGGGGAAAAAAAGTGGGTAAAGTTTTCTACATGAACTCAAGGAAATAACGAAAGCTGGTTCAGTGGAATATGTATTATCGGCTTTTCGCAATGAAAATCTCCAATTTGTCGATCTAATTAAAGAAAATGAAAATAAGTTTCTGCAAGGAAGTAAAAGACAAATCTCTATACACAGCTCAACAAGAGCAATAACATCGTGTGTAGATTTGCTGCTAAGAACTGCAGAGAGACGTGTATAGCAGTTATTAGAGTTATTTAGCAGCTCTAAAGAACATCTAATATGAAAGACATACTATTGCCTCGCGAAAAGCTTCGGAAGCACTAATTCATCCATTTATTCAACATTTATAATATCAATCTTCAGAGAATCACGATAATTACTACAATAAAGCTCATTATTAACGCAAGTTAACTAAGTTTTGTATCTGCCCGAATGAATAGAATTCACTAAAATAGAAGAGCTATGTCTTATTAAAAAATAATAGCCCCCGTATTAATTAATAATACTTTTTAGGAATTATGCCCGATTAGCAATTAGAAATAAAAATGATGGAAGAAAGAAAAATACGCTCATCCCAGGAAAAACACATTATGATCAAAAGTTTAGGGACACCAGCATTGCTGAATCGCAGTCTTCATATAATAGGAATTAGTAAGCAGTGGCTTTTGCTCTAAAGACTTTCCACTAGTTTTTGTAGTAAAAAGCTGGAATTTTACTCCATTCCTGCCTCAGAGCACTAAAAGTTGCATATCTGGTCGATTTTGCTGTAATGAAAGTATAAATAAAACGGTCTCGAACTATCAAAATGATAGCGTTGTATTTATGGAATCTGTTTTTCGAATACACTTCTTCATCGGAGTTTAGGAACGACTATGATGAAGTGTATTCGAAACGCGCAGGTTCCATTAAACACAACGCTACCATTTTGCTAGTCCGAGACTGCTTTATTTATACTCTTAGAACACTGGTTTGTTCAGCCAGGAGAAGGACGACGTGGTCTGACTCGTAGTCGAAGTTCCAATTCATCTCACAGATGTTCAATGGGATTGAGATGCCCCTGGGCAGGCCAATCCATTTCTTCAACCCCGTTGTCTTGAAACCAGTCGTGTAGAGACCTTGCTTTATGACAAGGAACATTGTCATGTTGATACAGAAAAGGCCCATCATCGAACAGTTCCCACAACGTTGGCAGTGTACAGTTGTCCATAAGCAACAGCGTTCATCGTTCCATTAACAGAAACAAGCTGGCCCAGTCCGAACCATGAAACAGAGCCCATACAATGATGCCACCTCCTCCAAACTTCATAGTGGGCATCACACATTCAGGTAGGAAACTTTCTCCAGGCATCCGCCAAACCCAACTTCGTCCATTTGTTTGCCAGAGTGTGTACCGTGATTCATCAGTCCATAGGACACGTTATCACTGTTCCATGCTCCAGTTTCTGCGGGTTTTACACCATTCCAAACGTCGCCTGGAAATATTTCAGTGATGAAGGGCTTGTGAGCAGAAGCACCACCGTGGAAACTCCAAGGAATGGAATTCCCGACGAAGGTGATTGTGCTACAACACATAAAATAGAATTACTGAACTCTGTAGCATCATTTCAGCAGAAGACCTTCGATTGCTCCGGGTCACACGTGCAAGCGCTCGACGATCTCTATCTGTCAATTTCTTGGGTCTGCCAGTTCGTGGTTGCACTGTTGTTGCTTCTTGGATCTTCCATTTCGCAATCACCTTGCCTATTCACCTCTTGCAAGTTCGATCGAAGCACCACCTAGCGGGAATGTGAGTAAACTATGTATGGCCAAATTATGCTTCTCTTCTATGGGCGCTCGTAAATTTATCTCAATTTGAACGATTTTATTTTGTGTATAAATTTGCTGAACTGACTCAAATATGCTCTGTATAGCATAATATACTGCCTAGTAGAAAGTTCATATTCATATTATAGACGCCCAGAAGGAACAAAATTTTAATCATTTCCATCTGAAAATAGGTTTCGTCAGCGAAGCAGCTATGGACAAAACGATTTAAAGAAAAATATTTTGAATCTTGTGAAATTAAAATTAACACACTGAAAACCGTATTTAATAAGAAAATCCATTTTCTTTTCACTCAATTCCCGACACAAATAGTTGTACGGGGTATTTGTAGAATGGTGGAAATCTCACCCCGATTGTCATGCGACCTTTGGCATTCCATGAATTATGAGGGGTGTCCGTAGAATTTTGATCACATAGTATATTTAATCAATTAAAATTAAATTCTTAATTTAGATTAGATAAAGAACTAGTCCATTTAAATAGACCGATTAGGGGGCTTTCTATAGAATGAAACAGAAAGAATTAAGTTCAAGAAAATGAATTCAAACCTTTATGTAAGCAACTCAGGGATAATTAACGTCATGACTTAATTAAAATATTATTGGGATAAAGATTAAAAATTTAAATTTTAACAAATAATTAATCTCTCCTGGATATATATAGGAAATTGATCTATTAAAAATGCAGTAAAAAGTGAATAAAAAACTGGTAATAAAAACTTCGAAAGACAGAGATAAAAGTAAGAGTTAAAAAATGAGGTAAAAATAGGCTTAAAGTGGAGGATAAAAATGGGATTAAAGTGGAGATTAAATTTTATTCCTTTACATGCCAATACATTTTATGCCATACGGACCAGAATGATCCCTGTCACTCCGACTCCAGTGGGCCAAACCAAACCAAAAATCAATTAAAAAGTGAAGTAGAGCATGCCCATAGTAACCCATATACCAAATTTCAACCTTCTATGTCAAAGGTGTCGAATATATAAAGTAACTAGACATGGTAAAACCAATAAACTTTCTTCCACTACATATAAATCAAGATATATGCAGTATCGCTGGTACGTACAGCATGAAAAGACACATTAAATTCGCTCAGGAGTGAATAAATCGACTTTACTATTGTACAGGATCCTTATTGTGTGCCCTGTGCGTGGGAGGGGAGGGGTGCCAAACGGAACCTTCAAACAATAATATCCCTCACGCGCGACAGGAGCGGGTTCTTGGA
Source organism: Rhysida immarginata (assembly GCA_023313115.1). Classification (NCBI taxonomy): domain Eukaryota; kingdom Metazoa; phylum Arthropoda; class Chilopoda; order Scolopendromorpha; family Scolopendridae; genus Rhysida; species Rhysida immarginata. Next base: position 960,766 of record JAHWFO010015474.1, on the reverse strand, counting down.
CTTGCGCGGGTGATGTTACGCAATCAAGGAGTAGGTGCGAGTAGTGATTTTAAATACCATTTTAATAGACTTAATAAAGATTGATACAATTCATTAATCAACAATAATACTGGGGCCCCAATTAAAATAAATAACAAACCTATTAAAAAAAATAATCATTAATTTTCACCACATCAACAAGAAAGACTGTATAAACTATTTTAAATGATCCTACATTAGTTCCCAGTGATTGCGTACACTGACACATGTGCTGTTAATGAGCCAACATTCCTAGGTCCTCAGCTGGGAGACTAATACTGCATTAGCTGTTGACTCATTCCCAACGGAGTGAACAAGACCAGCGACCAACCAAAGACAGCGTCGCGCTCTCCTTTGAAATGTTTACAATCCCGAGCTAATCAGCACTATGCTTTACACGATTGGAAACCAGGGGAGAGAGCAGTAACCCCTTTACTACCAAATTTTCCGACGCAAAATACTTCCTCCTATTCGCTACCGTTTGAATGGCCGAAACCTCCGAGCTGATTATAAGACAGCGTAAAAAGCTGCATCGCACAATATCCTTTCACTCATTTTGCATGTGAAAGCAATGCGCTCCATATACAGACGCATGTGTACAGCTCTGCCTACAAATTACCATCAACTGGATTTAACATACTTCGGACTATTTAAAAACAAATGATAGCATAAGAATTTTCGTGCCAACAGTTATTAAAAAAAAAAATGTAAAGGCAATTATCATACAATTATTAAATTGTAGAGTGAGAACACTTTACACAAAAACGTCAGCGGGAGTCCTTTACTAGCGGAAAACTTCGTGTCCGTATCACGTGACCACTAATAACTATATCTCAACATCGCCGAAATAAGAGCAGTCAGGATAAACAAGCCACAGCTCTATTCTCCTTACGTTCTAGCTTGGTCATTAATTGGTAGAAATCGTAATGATCGCTATTAACGGGACAATTATAAATAAAGAACGACCTCACCACTCTGCAATCGTTGATTTCTTATCTTGGTCGATGCAGGAATCCAATCAAAGCAACGTTGCTGCAGCGTTCCGCTTCCAACAACAAGGAAATACCATCGTCATAATTCGTGGATCCTTCCAAATTTCAGGACAGGCGCTTTTCCTTTATTTACACATATTGTAAATGTTCATTTTTGTACCTGTTCTTCCTGAACTGAAGATATATTTTTAAAAACAGTAAAGCAAAAAAAAATCGCCTCGAACAACGCTACTAACGAACGGGGGGGGGGGGGGGGGGGGGGTAGCAAGCAGTAGAAGCCCTGCCTTCTCTGCAATACAACAACAGAAAAATCACGCTAAAACAATGACGTTTAACCTTTGACTCTGTTGATGTCACTCTTACCAACACCACCTAAAGAGAAAGCCTGAGTGCGGAAACGTCATACATTGTTACATCATGATACGAAGTCATAATTTAGGGCTTATTATTGGTAGAAATGCGATTAAAGATGACTTTTTATGATGATGTAACAATGTATGAAATTTTCGCGCTCAGGCTTTGAGTAGAGGTGGTATTGCTCTTACCCAGAAAAGCTGTGACAACAATGTTTACAACGGATTAGGCCCACAATTGCTGCAGCTTCCCTGGGATAATCTTAAAGTTTAATATCGTCAGCAATCAAGATAAATAAAAGAAAATAATATACGATAAAACCATACTTTCTTTACAACAAGGAACACATTTTTAACGATTTCACCCATAACTCCCACCAATTAAAACGCATAGAACAAATCATTTACCCAACTCTAACTAACACCAAGGACTACAAATACCGTTTGTTTACCACTACACCACACCAAACGACCAACAAAACAAAATAATAATCACCCACGCACGACAGACCAAAACGAAATACAAAACCAAAACAAACACTGACACCAGTCACAATTGAATCACACTGTTTAATGAAGTGAAATCATTTATATTCAAATAGCCGGTTCAATTACTTTTTAACGTCCTATTTTCACCATGTTTTAACTTAATTTAATTCTCTCTCGCTGGTATTAATATACATATGATATGCTTGACAAATGTTTGAGCGTGTTTTAATATTTCTACTTTTCCCACTCATTACCTTTCAGATTTTCATATTAAATCTGGAAGAGCTTTCAAATGAAATCCCTTGTTATTTAGCTTAGTTGTTAGTGAAGGGTAGTCTCGAATCGCGTTTAATTAGTGGCAAGTTTAAGCAATGACATTTCAAATTTCAACTATTTTTCATTATTTAAAACTTTACTAATGAAATGATGAGAAATTAAGTAATCATTGTTGATCATTCAGTTAGAGCAATAGAATGGCTTAAGCGGCAAAATAACTTAAAGCATAAAAAACTTCATTCATTTCAATTTTGAGAATTTAAATCATTTCTTGTGGCGTTTTTTTATTACGAGTTCAATACCGTGCGTGTTTCGATTTAAAAAAACAGAAAGAACACCACTAAAATGTATCTTGTTTGTGCAGCTTAGAATCAAAACGTAGACAACTCCATCACAGTTTCGTTTCAAAAATGGACAACTCCTACAATACCCAATAACGTTAGGAGCACTGGATTCTTACTTTTTATATATCATGATGCATTTGCAAACCTATATGGCTGATGAGATATTCTTTTATTGATCATTTTTCTTTTTTGTTTATAAATTAGTTGTCATTTTAGTTTGGGGTATTCTTGGCACAGGTAAACAAATCTACTTCTACAATCTACTTGTACAACTTTCAAAACTATATGTGCATTATAAAACTAAAGTTAATGAAGTTTTTCCGAATGAAACAAGAACTCAGTTTGTAACTCACAAAAGAAAAGATTGCCTGGTAAGTTAGTATTCTCTCTATTATTGTAATCATAGCATGCGCTTAAATTTTAAGTCCGCAAATCGTCTTCCGAATTCAGCATTTAGTTTGTGAAGCTGTTGGTTATATTTTCCATAATATTAGGACAAAACCGTTTGACTTTGCAGAATTGGGAAATGAGCAAAGTTTCCTTGACTATAGCTGCCGCCACGTAAGTTGAACGATCTTTTTGACATGAGCAGTAAGTCATCTCATCAATTTGGTTTATCTGGATTTTACCCATGACGCACGTTTTCTACTACAGTAATGGTAGAGATATCGTTGAAACGTGAAAAGCCTATTAAAAGCATGGATAAGAACTAGAAACTGGATCGCTCACGCCTATGGGAGGCGTCCGTAACCAAAATTGCCTGGTAACCAGGCAATAAAATCGATAAATTCAGGGACGGATCTCATCCATCGTTCTCAATACAAAACAGTTTTGTATTGAGATCGATGATCTCAGCTGATCTCAGCAGCATAAAGAATTTATATTCTATTGATATTATTTAGTATACAGAGCTTATCTTTTCTAATAAATTAATCATTTCTAATAATTAGTTGGAATAATGTGGAGTAAAACGAGCTGAAAATTATTTCAAATGTTTATTTTCATTTCATTTTTTTCTTACTGTAAAATTATATGAATCGAAGTAGAAATTTGAAAATAAAATCCTCATCGTTGAAATGATTTGAGAATTATATACATTACTAGAAGCGAACCCACCCGTTTGTATAATCGGAAAATAACCCATTGTTAGATTTTTTTCTTTGTTGTGACAACGTCCACCGTCGCTGATTTTATATAAATGATTTTTTATCCTTTATAATATTTTTAAAATCATTTTTAGTGTCGTATGGTTGAAAAATTAAAAGGCAAGCTTGACTCATTTTGTTCTTACCGTAAAATTATATAAATCAAAATAGAAATGTGAAAATAAAATCCTCATCATTGGAATGATTTGAGAATTATTTACATTATCTTTTATCCATTATACTATTTTTTTTAATCATTTTTAGAGTTGTATGGTTGAAAAATTAAAAGGCAAGTTCGACTCAATTTTGAAATTACGTTTTTATTTATTTATGGGTACAACAATAATGTTTCTATTAAAAATGTAATTTCAAAAATGAGCCGAAATCGCCTTTTTATTTTTCAACCATACAACCCAAAAATGATTTTTTTTTATATATATTATAATGGATAAAAGATAATGTAAATAATTCTCAAATCATTTCAATGGTTTATTTATGGTAAATGTTACATAAAATCAACTGAAAATATCTCTGCAGTTTACATATTTTTTAATGTTATTATATGATTAATAAATTAAAATTTAAAAACAACTTTTATAATTAATTGTGTTAATATACTTAAATTATTTTTATATTAAATACCAGTCATAATTAATTTTAAAAATTTCATAACTTGATTTTAAAAATAATTTCTCACCTGTAATTTACAATTTACATGAATTTGGTTATGTATTATAAAATGTATTCATGAAATTAATTTTAAGAGATAATTTGAAAAATTAAATGATCCACAGCAATTGTTTTCAATGTTTATTCTTTTCGATACAGCGATAGACCGATCTGTGAAAAAAAAAATTTTCGCATACGTACCATGGATTTTAATTAGAAACTAATTAATATCCATAACCCATCAAGTAGTAGAAGAAATGTTATGAATTATACAAAAGTTCCGAAGTATTCCATGTAAATCAAATCATGGCTCAGATTTTTTATAAAAATAATTTGCATGGCTTTCATTGTAAAAACATTAAATGTTAAAACTTTCACTGAATATACACACAGTACCGTACTTCTCTTTCTTCTATCTCGTTTTGTATTGAGATCGATGGTAGGAAACGAAGATCTGAACAGTATGAAATTTCCACCGAAAATACACGCGCAACGTTACAGATTTTTATCCATATGTTACATTATACTAAAATAAAAAGATAAATTTCCTGTTATATGTTATTTCAAGTATATTTATTCAATATTTTCTTAGTCCTTCTCTCGTTAGCAATTTGAGACAGATGAATTTCTTGATACTCCTCTCGTTAGCCAAGCCTATGAAATACAGCTGCTGAAAGAATTCTCCCCGTTCTTATCGTGTACTACTGTCTGGACCCCGGACTTCCGATTATCTTTTTGGTTACGCATCTTCAACGTTCAGCCCATAGGCGTGAGCCATCCAGTTTCTAATTCATATCCATGATTAAAAGTCATAATATAATCAACTATTCTGCGTCATTTTTTAATTTATTAATTTAATTTATTAATTTCATTTATCTATTTAAAAGAAAAAACGAAAGTAGAAACTAAATATAAATACGAAAACAATGTTTCGAAAACGAAAGCGGATGTTTCATAGAAGAGCTAAGCGATTTACTTCCCGTTAACGTCTATTGGCTGGCATTAGAAATGACGTCATCCTGTCATTCAACTTATGTGGCGGCAGCTATAATCTGTTTTCAGAAAATATGAAAAATGCTTGTCGGCTTCGGAGAATTTATAGTACGAAAATTGGATGCACGAAAATTCTATTGGTTCTTACTTGGATGGCGAAACCGCGGTTTAAATAGACTTCTTCTGCAATTCTATTGCTTGGATGGTGAAACCGCGGTCATAAAGTCTCCAGTATTTGACTATTACTATTGGAATTTACTTGAATTGAACAAGTTATTTCCAATAATTTGAAACACTGAAACACTAAAAAGAAATGTTTAAAACGAATAAAATTTTAAACAACGAAAAAAATTTGGAAACTTATAAACTCCTGGCGGGCCGCATAAAAAGCCTTCGCGGGCCGTAGATTGCCCACCCATGGCTTAAAATATAATATTTTGGATTTCTTTTCTTACAGATGCTCTTCAAAATCGCTGCCTGTAAACCCTACTTGTGCTCACGAAAGGCAGATTACTCACAATGAATGGTGTAAAATATTCATTAAATGAGAGGGAAAAGCAAACGTATTGGTAGAACGCTTTCTTTTGAAGTATTGGAAAGAAAAGAAATATAAGACAGCCAAAACTGTGCACAGTAGGGACATATAAATGCTGTGGAATAATGGTTTCTTTTCTTCCTCTGTTTTTATACTGGAAACAAGTTCGACTCATTAGTAGACGACGCACAGTGGCCGGAATCTTGAAAAAGTTGGCCAAAAGTCGAAGAATGAAAGTCCAAAGTTTGAACTTAATATAGTGGAATAACGTAAAGAGGGTCCCACTGCATTCTATTCCACGAGAGAAAAGTCCGCAACATGTACGAGGTGCTACCCAAAATTTCCCGAAATTGTTTTATTCTGACCGAACCGTAAGAGGTACGAGGTTTTGCCCATAGATGGTGTTAAGGGTACGTCTCAGTTGTAATTATGCCGAGCGGTGTCATCCTGTCCACGTGACTTTGAATTTGAGCTGTTTTTGTCACTCCTTCTGTTAGTCATGTTGCAATTCTTGATATTAAAGCTGAAGAAAACTGCGGCTGAAACCACAGTGTTGAAGGAGGCTTTTGGTGAATAAGATTTAGGACAAACCTAAACATTTGAATGGTTTAAGCGTTTCAAAGATGGTCGGCAAGTCTGGGGAAGACGATAAGCATTCTGGTTGACCGGCACAATTCTGGAAATGATCACGTAAGTGCGTGACGTGATTCGAGAGGATCGAAGTCAGACCATCCACGATGTTTGTGATCGTCTTGTATTGTCATACGGGGCGTTTGAGACGATTGAGGAAAAACGTAAAGCGCAAAAGTCTTTTTTTGATCTGGAAGAAAAAAAGATTGGCTGCTCCAGCGCACACATCGCTCGCTGTGAGGGACTTCAACAAAACGATATGACCGTTGTCCCTTGGCACCCTGCGATTTCTACTGCTTCCGAAAATAGATTTTGTGGTTAAAAGGGCGGCGATTTGACTCCAATGAAGTGATCCATGCGGAATCGCAGCAGGTGTTAAACCTGCTCCAACCTGGGAACTTCCAGGAGTGCTTCCAGAAGTGGGAACATCGCTTCAAGGAGACTACTTGGAAGGTGACGCTGAAATTAAAAGATGTGGTAAGTTCTGTATTTTATAGAGGTACATTTCGGGAAATTTTGGGTAGCACTTCGTGAAACATCTGTTGTAGAACACGTGCATTTTGTGATTTTGTAAACAATAAAATTATATTCTTATATAAAAAAAAGTAATTATGGGCGATATTCTTGAAGGTATGTAGATAATTTTTATGTAAAATTATATATATTTTTCATACAAATTGTACGTAAAAAGATGTCGAAAATGTGCATAAATGTAGTTAATTTTTGAAAGTAACTTAATTTTCTAGCAACGAGAAAGTATCAGGTCCAGAGGAAAGTTTTTTCGTTTCTTCACCCTTACTTTTTGAATGGATGAATCCTCTCGTAGGATGATTTGAATAATGCAATTTTTTTTCACCCTTATTTGTCTAAGTGAAAACATTCAATTTTATTTTGAAAAAACATCTGAAATGGTACCTACATCACCAATAATTCGAGCCTGCCTGTTGTATGAATGTAAACTTGGCCATAAAGCAGCGGAGGCTGCTCGTAAAGCTACGGCCACACAGAGCTATAGCCCTAAATAAAAATAATGGCTTTACATAGATAGCAAACTAGCTAGTTTCATCGTTTATTCCTATATTTTTCAAAATATACTTCAGGAACAAAAATCAAAGCAAGTTATTCCTTTATCTTAATATTTGGCATTGTAAAGCCTCAGTCCATATCGTTCCGAAATACTACGAAAGAAAAAAAAAACATTTGGCATAATTATAATTATAATAAACATTGTTTCTTTACGTAAATCTTCAAATAAGCAATGAAATAAACAGACTTGTATACAAATCAGAGTGAAAATAGCATCTGTCGCGTCCGTCGCGTAGCGCTCTGTGTGGCCATACCTTTACATTTGTACAGCATTCGGTGATGATTCTGTCACCGACCAGACGGCATAGAATTGGTTCAAAAAATTTAGAACTGGTGATGAGCTCCAAAATCCAGGACAACTATCACAGCAGACGTGTATGTTGGTCAGCTTCAATGTACACATGAAAAAATCACAACAAAAACAGCCAGCTCTTGCGAACCGTAAGGGTTGTCTTTCTTCATGACAACGCACGTGCGCATACGGCAAAGCTGACCCGTCAGGCAATAAACAAACTTGCTTGGGAAGTGTCGAACTCATCCGCCGTACTCTCCGGATATCTCTCCAATAGATTATCACCTTTTCCGATCTCTCGATAACCATTTGAGAAACAAGTGCTTCAAGACAGAAGAAGAGCTAAAACATGAACTGGGTGCGTTTTTCAACTGTAAAACTCGTGACTTTTATAAAAAAGGAATTTACGATTTAGTATCTCGTTGGGAAAAAGGTTGTTGATAATGGAGATTATTTCGATGAATAAAAAATTCATTTATGCATTAATCTGAGCGCCAATTGTAATATTTACAAAAACGAAAAAACTTTCCCCTGGACCTGATAGTCGTTTAATAATGTTCATGAAAGTGTATTCTATGAATTCATGAAAAAATTCACACCCTTTTTTGCCGCTCTCTTCGTAATGTAATTTTTCCGCTACAAGTAAAGACTTTTTTTTGTGATTCAATTCAAAGTGGTTCAAATTGTGCTGAAACGCGAAAATTCAGTAGAATTGCACAAAAATTTAGATATATATTTTGGGTCACTGGATCCGAATTTACATTACAATTACAAAATTGAAAATGGCGGTCCCAAAAAGAGCGACAGTGGAGTTGCATTAAAATTCGGATATAAGGTTTTTTGGGGTCGCATATAATTTGTATGTAAGTATATTTACGTATTTATAGTAAATTTATGTTATATTACGTAGCATTTTCAAATTTAACATTAACGTATAATTCAAAGTATAAAAAATTTAATGTTGCCAGTTATGTATTTATATTCCATTCACGTAGTTTACAAAATACAGGGTCAGGCAAAAAGATGTTAACACTACGTATATGGGAGACCAAATTTTTTTTCTCCCAAATGGCCCACAGGCAACACCACCTAGACAGAAGGCCTGATAACGGAAACGTCATGCATTGTTACAACATCATTAGTCGACCATTGTTAATCCTATTTCTTCCAATAAGAAGCTATGAATTTGGTCGACTAATGATAATGTAACAATGTATGATTTTTCCGCTATCAGGCCTTCTGTCTAGGAGGTGTTGCCACAGGGCCTTACAAACAACAATGGACAGACTCTATAAGTGCATTGAGAGAGATGGGTCCCAAATTGAAACCCTGTAACCAAATCCCTGCATTGTAATTTAAAGTGATTAAAATACCCAGTCATTGCCTCCCCCTGTATAATTTCTTTTAATTCCTCTACTTCCATATTCTAAGTCTATATCAATTGACTATGATGAATTTGTGAAAAAGCACAACCGATCTTTGCTCTTTGGATAAAATTCTATGATTTTTTATAATTTCTAGGCCAAATTGCATCCGCCATTTTAAATTTTGTAACGCGACGGCATTGAAAAAAAAACTAAATTAGCAGACCAGTACTTGGGAAGTCAAAGAAAAACGTTGCACTTGATTGTGGTTAACATATTTAAGATAAACATTATATAACCCACTGACAGAAAGAAATGTTAAACTATTAAACTTGACCCTTTTTATTATCACAAATAGGTATGGCGTTATCTGAATGAGATAACCCGTAGATCTACTGCTCCACTGTCGACATTTGGCACTTCGCCAAGTGACCACCAAGATCACTGACCTGGCTGCCTTGCGATTTATTTCTTTGGGTTAAGTGAAGAATACCATCTGTGTACTATCCCTGCCGAAAGACCTGGCAGAGCTATAGATCATGCTGTCGCGTGTAATATATATTATCGTTTGGACGTTTGTCGCGTTTCACAGGATTCTCATGCTGAATCTTTATAACGGAAATAAAATTTTGTGAGTTTTTCTTTTTATTGGTGCCTTGCACATTTCTCTGCCTTGGCGTTTTATCCGTAATGGATGTTTAAAGGGGTAACATTCTTTTTGACTTGCTTTGTTCTAAATGCAGCAAATTTTGTCAACATTTAGCGCAAAAAAGGTGTTAGAAACTTTTTGTTTACTACGATATAATATGAGGTTATAGAATCTCCATATTTATGCTATAACAGACATCCTGAAATTTAATGCAGAAGGTTTTCTAAGCGATTACCATTTGCTGCAATCAGTGTATAGAGCTTTGAACTGAATTCCAAAAGCAATATGAAAAATACTGAGCATGGTGATGATGACAATTATGAAGAGTGTTACTGTGAAGAATTGGAATATGATGAGGTTGTACTTAATATATCGTTATATTTAATGCTATTTTGATTGTACTCAAGACATTTATTTATAAGAACACTATCCTTTCACTAAATGTGTTACTGTAGTTTGAAACTTTATTAAGATAGTTTTTTTACTATCACTAAATTTGCAATATCATTTCAGCATCGAAGATGTCAACTACGGATTATTTATGGTTTCAAAAACGGACAGTTTCAGATAAAATATAGCATCCATTAGTTTTAAAAACAGACGACTCCACTGTTTAGTTTCAAAACCGTCAAACTCTACGCATCAAATGTCAATTTCACCATAATTTGTTTAATTCACATATTTTTTGTTATTAACAATATTATATAAATCTGTAAAAATGTTAATTTTTTAAGCATCGTGATAACTAAAATCTAGTTTTTTTCAATCCCCTGTAAAAATTTCAAGAATGGAGGAGTCCAAGTTTAATACAAGTTCCTCAATTGAGTATCAAAATAAGTAAAAGGGACTTTAAGGAATATTTCCAATTTTGCGATTAATGTGAAAAGGAGAGAGCAATTTTTTCTTTCAGTTAATTTTTTCATTAATTATTTTTATGTAAGCCATCAATCCAATGAAATTGAGTTACATTACTTTAGAACAGACGCGAAAGGAAAAAATAAATCCAGATCAGAACATGATTTTAGGTCAGAAGGGATTCATTTCAAGAAGACGGATAAAGCTTTAAAAGGGCAATACAAAATCATTCACCTGGAAGGGAAGTAAAAAAAAAAAAAAAAAAAAAAAAAGAAACCACATACAAAGGAAAGGAAGAATCCTTAAAGCCGTTTGTCAATAGGGGACAGTAAGACGTTTTCGAAACGCATTCTTTACATTTAAAGAGTCACCGTTGCCAAGGTAACAAAATCTATAAAAGATACTTCTATTGATTGCCTCTTCCTCTCCATTCCTCGGGCAAACAGACTGCCAACGCCAAGATTTAGTTTATTGTCTTAATGGATAAATTTTACGTTGAACTTGATAGCAATGAATTGGAAAAGGAAATCCGAAATAAAAAATGTTATAAAATAACACAAGGGCTTTTGTCACCAAAGGCTAAACACCTCATGTTTTAAAAGACAACCAAATTTTATTAAAGATGAATTTGAAGGAAAGAATTTATATGAATGACATAAAAATTTACTAACGTGGGCGAATCCCAGTAGCAAGTAGCCAAGGACTGAAGCGATCAATCATTTTTTCTTATTTTATTTTTTTCGCGCGAAGTTGAAGTGGCGACAGCCAAAATGCCCGAAGAAATGTTGATAAATTCCGTACATGAAAGGGCAAAGATATGAAAAATTAACCGTTCATATTATGAACAGTCGGATTAGCTTATCGTATTTTTTATATTAAACGTTTTTTTAAATTAATCTTTTAAATTTTCTATATTATTAAGATTAGTAATCTTTATACACGATTACATAGATTAAACTTTATTTAATATTTTGAATTAAATTCGCTTTGCCAGTACTGCTGTCTTTATAAAGAAAATAAATAAAGGTAAATCGAGCAATACGGCTGTAAGAGCTGATGCGCTTCGTAGGAGTCAATTTTGTTTATGGAACTAAAAATAGAACAGGTTCCAATTATAAAATATGAAATGAGGAATAACGTTAATCAATTAGGTTTAACAATTTTAAATCTGAAGATATTTTATTAAATTTAAGTATATTAATGAGGAAATTAAATAAATTTATTTTAATTATATTCATTTTATTTTTATTTTTTATTTAATAATAAATTAATTACAAAATATTCAGTCTTTTGAAATAGGAAAGAAAATTCCACAGTCTGATTCAAACCAGAAACGTTAAATATTAATGATTAAAAATCAAAAATCTTAAATACGAATACTTAATGTATTTAATCATTAATATTTAAGGTTTCTGGTTCGAATCTTTCCTATTTCAGATGAAACAAAATGGATCAAAGTTAAAATTTGATATAAATAAGAAAGAAAATTAAAAGTACATCACATGAAAATAAACAAGGCCTTTCGGTCATTTTATTCAAAGACCTTCAGGTATAAACTTTTTGAAAGTGTTAACTAATTCTTTCTATCAGTAAAGGATAAAGAATATAAATTTAAATTATATTGTTGAGAAGCATTGTTACATCATCTGATTGTTTACATCTAAAGTTTTTGATTGTAACAATTTAAGTATTTCAATTTACCGATGTAAACAGTCAGATGATGTAACAATGCTTCTCAACAATATAACTACATGTATTTTGATTCTGTCGGCAGATGGCGGCACAGTTTGCCACTTCCGTTGCATTGAACGGAAGGCGTACAAGGAATGCGGCACAGTTTGCCACTGCGTATTCCTTATCCTTTACTGATACAAAGAATCAGTTAACACTTTCAAAAAGTTTATACCTGAAGGTCTTTGAATAAAATGACCGAAAGGCCTCGTTTATTTTCATGTGATGTACTTTTAATTTTCTTTCTTAACCTTGACACATCACTTATAATATTCTTTTGATATAAATAACATAATTTACCTATGAGGCTCAGGGGAGTCGAATATCCTTTTAAATCCTTTCACTTCCCTTTGCAGAGAGTGGAGAAAATCGCTGAAAGCCGGCAGAACTGCCAGGGCTAAAATATCCTTCCATGATCTGTCCGAAATCCATGAAGGATCGGGATTCTGAATCGTTGTTGCCTTCGGTTGTCCACCGGCTAATAGAAAACGCCACTCCGTCTGTATATTTGGGAAAATGAGAAATGAAAAGTTAAAACAAAAATAAAAGAAAAAAAATACAAAAGTTTAATAATGGGAAATTATAAATTCAGTTGATCTGATAAAATTCGTGTTTATTATTTTTAAATTTTACAATTTTATCAATAAACCTGGAACGTATTTTTATAATTAAAACATTTATAGAAATGTTACTTTCTATTTTTATTATCATTGTTTGGTTCCTAATAGTTTATCATAAAGCAAAAATAATGAAATTATTTTTCGATTTTAGTCTTTATTTTGCATTTGTATAAGAATTTGCAAAATTAATATTTGCTTAGCTGGAACTATAAAATTATTATAATTATATAAAAATAATAATTTTAATTGAATTAACAAAAAAGAATAATACAAAAGAATAATACAAGTAAAATAGATCAAATATTTATTTATTTTTCTGATTACACCCTAATTGATATATTTGAAAAAAAGTTTCATTGTTACAAAACATCGTCGATTCGACGAGTCATGGTCGCTAAAAATAGGAATTATTAGGATAACTATCAGGCCTATGGAAAAAAAATACCTGCATCCCTTCTAGAGTAGAAGATCGTGTGCGATTATAGATAATAGCATTAGGAGTTTACCGTGTGTTTCAAAAATAACCGGTATATTTGAAAAATCAATAAAAACTAAACGGGCAGCGATAGAAATACACAGTTTGTAATTTCGAAACTTTGTCTGCGTGAAAATTTACTGTTGTCCCAAGCATATTGCAACACACGGTGTATTTCTATCGCTGCCCGTTTAGTTTTTATTGATTTTTCAAATATACCGGTCATTTTTGAAACACCCGCTATATACAAATGCGGGAAAGTTATGAAGAAAATTAAAAAACAGCGTAGTCGATTCGACGAAGGTTAGTGTTCCAGGGTTAAATAATAAAGGCAAACAGTACAATTAGAGACATAATATGAACCACGAACGCATTTTGGTTCGATTATTACAGCCATAGAATTCACCTTTTTATAGTAATTCGTATATTTCGTAATGAGTTGGTTGCCTCCTATCATAGAGATGGATGTGTTACCTTAAACCAGAGTTGGAAACTCCGTACCACTACAAGTCTGCGTGGTTTTAGTGCTCGCCAGGGCGGCGCTGCTGCCATGATGGGTTTAGAATAGCAGACGACTCTTTAGTCTACTATTGGGATTTTGCTTTAGACGTTTCAGTAGTATCAGCATTTTGCTTATCTTTTTGTTTCCAGTTGATAAATTTTACATTAAGGCTGTATTTTAACTTCAGTTTAACTGATACAATAAATTAAACACATGCTTAATGGACATGACGTTTTTTTTATTAATTTATAAGCTAATTACTTTGGAATCCATAAGATCAACATCATTAACAGAAAGAATAGTTTTATTTTTACAAATTACATTGAGATTTTAGTTTGGCGTTTTACATACTTCAGTTTCTCATTTGAAACTGCTTTAGACAATTTTTTTAGAAAATGCGCCAGTCTCATTTTTACAAAATAGATTATGAACATGGGAAATATTTTTGTTGCATGTTCATAGCTGCAAAATAAGCTTCTCCAGCTTAATCATTCAATATTTCCCTAATAATGTCAATTAATAATGGTAGTCAACATTGCTTAATAATCCCTAGAATTAAACCGCAACACGCTAATGATTATTAACTGTGTAAATTGTTAAAATACGATTCTGTGTATATGAGAAACAAATTGATTTTATCAATACAGAGGCACCGAGGGACGGAAAGCTTAGGTGAATTGTGTTGTTAAATACAGTAGTTTGTTTATATTTTTTAAAAAAAAACTAAAATATTTTAATCACGCTAATTACGCTAACATAATTTAAGTTAATCATGTTAAATTTAGTCTGTTTCTCTCTTTCTTTTCAGTATTTAATAATTTGATTATTTACTTAGATAAAGTTGACTTGGCTGATTTCTTTTCCAACAACTTGCTCACGTTTGAATTTTACCAGCGGTACAGTTAGGCTGCCATTTTGAAAGACTGGAAAAGCTGTAAGCTTCGCTCCCCTGCCTCCTATTAAGCTCAGTTCAGATTACTTCCACTTGATGTAAAATATTAAAATAATTATGTTTACGCTAAATAAAATAACATTTACAAGTACGAGAATTTTTATTACAGAAAAAAATGAAATTTATCCGAAAAATTTTTTTACCAGCTATTAAACTAAACAAATAGTAACATTTATTAAAATTTTTAAACCTAAAAGAATATTTCGTCACATCTGAGTTTCCAAGCAAAACTTACTGGAAATACGCAAATCAAAAATTAGGATTCCCAAAACCATTCAAAACGAAGTTCTATGATATGTTTTAGTGATATGAGCTAACTCTGAAGAGTTTCCATTAATTTTCAGAAATTCATTTTTAGTTTTAATTTCAATAATATTAGTCAATTTGTGTGTTTTCCTCCCTCTTGCCACGAAGTGGGATGTTCTATTCAAATTTTAATGTAATTCAAGACATTTAATTTTGAATATTGGGGAGGAGGAAAAGGTGTACATGTAAATTAACGTATATATTAATAATTATATTAAATCTACTTGCATAATTTCAAAAAATTATTACAGCATTTTTCACTCCGTTTAATATAAATTATCCCGAATTCCTGGAATGGAGATAAAGAAAGAATTCTTTTTAGAGTTTAAATGTCAAAACTTTTACGAGTCAAAACTTCTCGTAAATATAAAATGACATCGTAAAATATATAACCGATAATCTACAGCATATGAAATTAGTGCGTTTCTCTTAATCGGCGCCAACGTGTAGATAATAAACTGACGTTTCTACATAATGGAGTCCATTATAGAGAAAATAATCTAAATTTTTCCGATTATTTTCAAAAATGACAATTTCAATCAAGATTTTTGAAAAAAACAAATAGTTCTTTACATACTTTTTGTACCATTTACTTCCTAGATATTAATATGAGTATTTTTAAGTTAAATATTTCGTCTAAATAAAAAAGGAATTTATTATATTAAATGGCTTTAATGGAAATCTTCCTTTACAAATTATAGGCTAAAGAAGATATTATTAATTTGTAAAGGAAAATTTCCACTAAAACTAAATATTTTGTTATTAATATTATTTATAAGTCTCTATTATTATTTCACAAAATATTAGCAATTCAGTTCATCAAAGATAGAAACAAACGGATCTGATAAAGTTTGCCTGATTCAAAGATACATGTTCAACATTTGATGCTGCCGATCTTAACAAAATTTTGCCGGATTCTAAGATCACCAATACCAGATACAAAAAAGAAAAAAAAAATACTATATCACCAATACCAGTGAATATAACAAAAAAAAAAAACCCAATTTCAACTTAAAAAAAAAAAAAAAAAAAAAAAAATAAGGCGTATCAACTTAAGCTACAGCTAGATCAGCAGAAATCAACTGAGTGACTATTTATACATTTACTTTATTAAAAAATATTTTATGAAGAAATGTTATATTAATATCAAAGAAATAAAATATACATTAAAAAAACTAACGATATTCAAGCTTCCTATTTAAGCTTCCTAAATAGGTAAATAAATAAAGATTTTTAAAAGTTAAAATTTAAAATTCTGAACAAAAACAAAAACTTCGAGAAATTTCTGCGATAAGTGATGAAAATAATTCAGAGGCTACACCGTCCAAAGAACGTCGTCAAGGCTGACTAAATTTTAATTCCAGGGAAAACATTTCAGGAATTTGGGATAAGAATATTCTTATGATCAAATCTGTTCCTTGTTATGATCAAAGCAACGAGAAAAGAATGGAATGAAAAAACCCCAGAAAAACAAAAAGAAAAAAAAAAACCTAAAAAAGAGGCTAACGTTAAACTAAAAGTTATATAGATTGAAGAGTATAAATTACGATTTTTGTAAGATAACTCGTTTTTTCTCTTATTCCTGTATTCAGTTGAAAAGTCTGTTTATGTGACTGTAGTCTGTTTAATTATTCCTAAAGTATTAATAAAAGAACAGGTATCCTTGGATTAATGTGATTTTATTTAATGCGCGTTTTGCTTAACGTGGTTAAATTAATTGCGACCATCCCTTTATTAAACGGTAAACATTTAATTAATGGGATTCCAAACTCTTGATTATGGTATGTATTTACCTTGAAACAATTAAAAGATTTAAACGAGTCGACAATACTGTCTTGTTTGGCGAAAGCAGTGGCTCGGATAATCTTGTAAACAACATACGTAATTGAAGATATAGTTACTAACGCAGAAGATTGGGCTTTTGAGGATGTTCATGCAGAAAACGTTTGAATTCACACGTAAATGCCTGTTTGATTTCGAACAATAGCGTATTTATGAAGAACAAATGAATTGTGGTGCAGAAAATAATGTTCCACAGATGTAAACCTTAAATACACTGCTCAAAACAATTAAAGGAACACTTGTAGAATCCCCTACCGAGGGCGTAAATAATACTTTTTAGCAATTTCATCTTCTGCAACATGAAACCTTCTATCTCCCTCATAGGAAATGGTTGAAGCCAACACATTTTGCTGCCAGATGTTCTGAGAAATTTGCATAGCAATATAACCCCCTGGAAAACAAAGTGGTTACATGTCAGTACACTCTTTACCTGGAGATAACGGTCGAACATTAGAAGGTGCAGGCATTCCTGGAACGTTGTTGTTAGTGCTCTGACATGCCACGAAGGCAGCTTGAAGCAGTAGAAGCTGCGAGAGCCGTAACATTGCTCCAAACGGGTCAATCGTTTCGGACTGTGGCAAATGCCCTCAATCTGTCCTCTTCCGTCATTTTCCGACTGTAGACACGATTCCAGGCGACTGGCCAGTACACACGAAGAGCTGGGCAAGGTCGCCGACGCTCAACAACCGCCAATCAAGATCGTTATGTGCGGACTTGTGCCCTGCGCCGAAGAACCTCAACTGCCAGAGACCTGAGAAATGATCTGCAGATGTCAACTGGGGTAGCTGTTTCAGATCAAACAATCCGGAACAGATTACGTGAAGTTGGCTTGAGAGCCAGACGACCAAATCGAGTGCCTAGGCTAACCCGCCAGCACATACAGGCGCGACTAGAGTTTGCACATCAACATGTCACCTGGCAGCTTCGCCACTGGCATTCTGTATTCTTCACAGACGAGTCAAGATTCCGCCTGACCCGCTGTGATGGCCGTCTACGTGTCTGGAGACAACGTGGTGAGCGAAACACCGACGCAACAGTTTGTGAGACTGACCGAATGGGATGTTGTTCCATTATGGTTTGGGCTGGCATCTCAATAGACCATCGAACGGATCTTGTGGTCGTCCGAGGGGGAATGACCGCTAGCGTTTACATTCGTGACAGTCTGGAATAACATGTGATTGTTGCTGCACATGGCATTGAGCTTGGATTCCTTCTGATGCAGGATAATGCTCGTCCACTTCCTACAGATGCCTGGCATTCAGACCATGAGGTGGCCTGCAACGAGTCCAGACCTGCATCCCCTTTAACATCTTTGGGACATGCTTGACAGGCGAATTCGACACTGCCCTTCAGCCCCAGAAACACTGCAACAGCTCATCTAGGCATTTATTGAGGAATGGGACCGGCTTCCCCAAGATCACATCCGTCGACTTATATGGAGCATGCCTCGAAGGTGCATGGAGGTTACTGCAGCCCATGGTAGGCATACACATTACTGAGTGGTGCAAAAACTGATCCCTGGAAGAAACAGGGCATTCTCCTCAACGTCCAAAGGACATTTCACTTTGTTGTAGGCAGAGGTCCTGCAGTTGACTGTTTTTTTCTTTATGTTTCTTCACCAGTTGTTTCAATAATGCATTCTATTGTTAAATAAACCGTCTTTTAATGATCACATACAGCGATTTTATCCATATTATTCGTAGTTGCTTCTGCACGCTGCTTAATAGAAGTGTTCCTTTAAATGTTTTGAGCAGTGTACATGAATGAATAATTAACAAGAAATTAATCCTCCCGAGGAAGATATAGGAAAGTAGCGGAAGCGCTGAGATCATCTATTTTTACCTTTTTATCTGCACTTTTTTAACCCCCCCGCCCCCATTTTTTGATCGAAAAATTGTTTTTCTCGAAAGTAGTATTTAGAAAATGAAAAAGATATATTATCTTCTTTCGTTTCTCATCATTTCCGATCGAATGATATATCACATGACATATGTTGCCATAGTTCTAAAGACCAAGTGATTGCCACCCCCGCAACTCCGACCTTATTGGGACAATTTGGCCAAACTTTACAGTAATGTTGATCTTGCTTAGAGGAATCTGCATACCGAATTTTACTCCTTTGTATGCATAAATACGCGTAGACCTTTTGGTCCCCTCTAATTTCCGCCCCCGAAACTCCGACCCCAGTGGGCCAATCAAAACCCAACTAAATAGTGAAGGTGCACATGCCAATAGTAAGCTACATTCCGAATTTCAACCTTTTACCTCAACAAATGCGGAAATTATGAAGGGGGCGGACGGACGGATAGACAGACAGACAGACGGACATTGTGAAAACAACAAGTAGTTCCATTCTTCCGCTACTTAATGATTAGAACCCATTAAACAGCATATAGTGGATATGGATCCAGATCTCAATCGTCTGCTGCTGTATACAGGTTCACCTTCTTGCTATTCAGAATTTTCACTGAAAACCTAAAGGTTAAAAATATTCGTTAGAGATGAATAAATGAAAGGTCTTAAGAGGATTTTTTTTCACGCCAAACCTCAGATGTTGAAATTAAAAATATTCAGATGACCTTTCGTAAATCTTTCTCCAATTACAGTGCCTGCGCAGTCCGCTCGCCAAATTGCCAGTGGCGATAGTTCAACTAATTTGACGAATAAACTATCACATTTGGCGAATATACTTGGCTAATTATATTTAATGAAAAAAAAAATTTGGTGTGGGGGGGGGGGCATAGAAAAATCTTTACAACTCAAAAATGGCTCATCAAAGCCAAACAATTCATGTATATAAATTCATTCGTATTATTCGGCTCTGTTGGTGGGTGGAGGATCCAACGTACAGAGCCCGAATTCAATGGCATCCTAGATATATCATAGGGTTCATATCAGGGCTTCAGGATGGCCACTCCAGTCATTGAATCTCCCCTGCATGCTCTTCGAACCATTCTCGGGCTATGGACAATTTTATATGGAACATTATTATTAAATATAGATTTAAAAAAATCACATGTAATTGATCAATTAGTTTCAAAAATGAGAATATCATGTGATTCACCATTCTCGAAAGGATATGACTTTATTACATCGAATTCATGCATTAACAGCAGTCCAAGTACAAGCGAGCGATATGATCTTTTCGAACAGTACATGTGCATAGTACGGTATCCAGATTCAATAAACATTTATGAATTTTTCTATTCGATGCTATTTTCCTTACCAGAGTATTATATACTTCCTAAGTTACATATACTGTACAACATTTTACTGAGATCAATCAATTTTTACATTTATTATATTGATTAACTCGATTTCGATTGCCGCGGTGAGGTGACATTCAGGGATTAATTAATCGTTTTATTGAAGGGATCCCTTTATACATCAAAATCGCGGTTACGATTGAATGAAGCGATAATCTCTTTTTAGTATCGAAGGTCACCTATTTGCAGGATTGAATGGTGAGCAAGGCATCCAACAATACGGAAATAACGCAATAAATCCAACCTGTTTTCCGGCGCGAAATTCCCACGAAAACTTAATTTCATTCAA
Organism: Rhysida immarginata; assembly: GCA_023313115.1. Classification (NCBI taxonomy): domain Eukaryota; kingdom Metazoa; phylum Arthropoda; class Chilopoda; order Scolopendromorpha; family Scolopendridae; genus Rhysida; species Rhysida immarginata. The sequence goes on along the minus strand of JAHWFO010015474.1, from coordinate 940,093 downwards.
TATGTACTATCATAAATTAAACGAGTAATACACGTAATAGCATATTCTTTTTAAAAGCAAAAATAATACATTTGTGAAATAATAAATTTGAAAGAAATACAGTGAATTTTTTAAACAAAACAAAACCCCACAAAGTGCTTATATTTGAATTTAAAATTCTAAGTATTTTTTAAAATTTAAAAATTTTTGAAATTTTCATATTACTGTAGAGGGTCATTCAGCCTTCGTTTTCATTGAACAAATAAGCTTTACGCAAGTAATAAATTAAACTGCAGATAATGCTACAAACATAAGGTTAAGATACCGGGGGCGCAAAAAAGGTGTTAGAAAGTTTTTTATTCTACTATGACATAATATTAGGTTATAGATTCTTGTTATCATATTTATGCTATAACAGATATCCTGAAATTTAATGCAGAAGGTTTTCCATCTGCTGCAATCAGTGTGTAGAGCCTTGAACTCTACTCCATGGTGACTCTCTAAAGAATATTTTCGTGGTGAAGCTGGTCATCCTGAGTGGCCCTTACTGGAATTATCTGGTCGTTTCAAAACGTTTCATCAACAAAACTGTAAAAACCATAGAACAAAATTACGTTACGGTACAAAAACCCACATCAAAGGATACTTCAATTTTGTCTTAACAATTTGGCTTCAGTTCTGTACAATGGTCATTTCTGAATGTTCTATGATCAAAACTGCAATAGAACAGTATCATGAGGAAAATCATTTAGGGCGTATGATTAAACCAAAGTAAACAAAAACTTTCTAACATTTTTTTGCGCCACCCGATATTAATGGAAAAAAAACAAATTCCGCGAACTAGGATTCGAACCAGGAACCACGTGTATCACCACGATAAGGCCAGAAGGTGATACTCCTTTGTTCGAATTCTGGTAGCGGAATTCTTCCCCGAGTTTTTTTTCCATTAATATCTTTACCTTATGCTTGGAGCATTATCTCCAGTTTTAATTTATTATTTGAGTTTTCATTAGCTTTCCTGATGTCTGGAAAGGAAGAATTTCTCGATCTACGAGCCGGGAATCATTGGTAGAGACGACGAGCATGATACAGGTTTGAATCCAGGTCGTGGAATTTTCCTTCTAAGAAATATTTTATTTTACAACAGATTTCTATATAACACTTTAATCAAAATCAAAATTAGATTTGACATTCATTTATAAATTGATCTTGAAGAACTTCATACGACTAAATCAAATGGCCTCTATTGAACATAATGAAAATATAAAACAAATCCACTTCATTAAAACACAAACAAAAGTTTCGACTACCAGATAGTTACCTTTCAGCATCTGCGTATTCATGGTGAATAAAAATCTTTGTGGAGAAGCGGACCTAGCTTGTGTATTAAAAAATTGACATCCACAGTACTTATGGTAATTTGTTATTTTTTCTATAAAATCTATTTCACTAGAGAAGAAACAAGAAAAAGAATAGAACATACAAAAAAATTCTCCTTCACTCCAACCAAAAGATATGAAACGTAAAACTTTAATTAATCCATATAAACCTGAAAGTATTTTTAAACCCGTCAACCCGTAATCCCATTGGTATTGGCGTTATTCTATGAAGCTGAGAGACGCTATTTGGTGAAGTTGAGCACATAATTTTCTCACAAATTTCAACTCCCCCCCCCCCCCGCCATCCGCATAAATCTTGGCTACGTCCCTCATATTTCACAGATCTCGGAGGGAGAGGGAAGTTTCAGAATATACAAATCCACACAAGAATTGTTAATATAGCTATTTTTAACGATATTAATAATCTTGCCCTCTTTTGAAAACGATTGCTGTCCGTTTAAAAAGCTTATTAGGTGTATACCGGGTTTTGCAAAAGTTCTGTCACACATGTGAGGACCTCTGCAAAAATGAGAACTACGCGTGTGGTACAGTTAGACCCTGTTTTTATTGTCAGAATTGATATTGGTGTGTACATAATGCATATTAATCGATGTAACCGCCATTGGCGGCAAGCACACGCTCTAGTCGCGGTCTAAAGGTCCGACAAACGATACGGGTGTAGTCTTTCTTCATGGCGGTCCACATGCGATTCACAGATGCTTTCAGCTGGTCGGCACTGTTGTGACGGATCCTGCAGGCCTTGCTCTCGATACGCGCCCACACGCTGTAGTCAAGAGGGTTAAGGTCGGGCTACTGAGGATGCCAAAAATCCTTCGACCAGAAGCTCATGTTCGACCCCAACCATTCTTGAACGGTCTTGGCACTGTGGGCCGGGGCACCGTCCTGTTAAAGACGTAGTCCGCATTCCTCGTCACCTTTTTCACCCAGGGCAGAACGTTCTTGTAGTCGGTCGCTTAAGTTTGTAACCGGTCGGAAACCAGATTGGCGGCATTTTCATACCATTCGACGCGACGTCGCCGAGCATCATCACTGAGGCCGGAAGCTTGGTTGTAGTCACGTAGCGGACCTCAGATGTTCTGGCCGAAACTGACTACGCGGTCGTTCTGGTTATTGATGACCGGGTCGACTGAAGGTTTTTTCATCAGAAAAGATGACAATGCGATTGCCATGGCTCTTCAAGTCGTTGAGAAGGTCCACAGAGATCTCGATTGTGTTACGTTCCATCGCAATATCCTGGCATCCGAATCGCATTCATTCCACCTGTACACGTTTACATTATGGTTATCGCCCACGTCTTCAACAGCACCTGCTCCGTGGATGCTTCCCCCCCCCCCCCATATCGACGCCGCATCCGCAGGTGTAACAGAACTTTTGCAAAACCCGGTATACCGGTTTATACGCACTTAAAGATCACTATTCGGAGTCCGAGTCATTAATTGGTTTGGCATGGGTTTTCTGTTTGTTGCAGACCATTTTTTATGATGAAACCGACTATAATATATTATAAGGCCTCTATTCATCACATTAGAAACAACAATACAACAACCCAAAGACCTGTTTTTTTGCAGATCTGTGGTTAGTGGACATGGCAGCTTTCAACTCCCTGGTCCTTGCTCGACTTCCATCTTTTTTAAGTCTTTAAGTGCTGGAAAAACCCATAAATGGCTGGGGGCTGTAAATAGAAAATGATTTAGAGACTTTTGCGAACAATACAACTTTAATATTATCGTTAACGATCACAAACTTCTAATGCCATGTGAATTTACCCTCAAAAAGCTTTGAGAAACTTAAATTGCTTAGATGCAGAGCTCAGTAGATATTAATAATGTCTCTCCATCCAAGGCTTCCTCCACCGAAAAAAAAAGCTAATAGGAGAGGAACTGAAGAAAACATGAGTCTCGACAACAATGACGGGTGCCTAAAAAAAGAAACAAAACAACAGAGAGAGAGAGAGAGAGAGAGAGAAAACTTTATAATCTTCCTTACACGTCTCTTTAACTTATGAAGAATTTACGTTAATGCACGGCTCTTGATTTTTATGTAAAGCGACTTGTCAACATGGGAAATGGAATGCTGGGGAAAGGCGCAGAATTCTTAAGTCTTAATTATGTCAACCTTCAAGAAAGTATCGATTTTTTCATAAGAACCCCTCTGATTTGTAAGACTACGGAGACTCTCGTGTACTAGGGTGAATCCAATTTTGCCAGAGAATAGATAGCAAATTGCTCATTAAGAGAACCAGTCCGGACTGATTGCTATATATGATCCGTTTTTTGGATGAAAGCATATTCAGCTTTGATCATTCCATGCCAATATAACTCGCTCATTCTTCTTTCCGTATTCAATTTCATGTAATTTGTACTGCTGCAACTTTAGAGATGGAAGTCATTCTGATATATTCGCTTCTTTCTTTGATTTTGCTATTTCATTCCTATTAGATCCAGGAACAATATCAGTTTGTCTACCTTTTTCTCTTTCGACGCGTGTCAAATTGAATTTTAGTAATTCCTACTACTATAGCCTTAATCTGTGTAAGATTGTTAATTTTACGGTAATAAAATTGTAAAGGAGGAAGAGCATCTAAAAAAAAAGGTGAAACCTGTATTTATATATTTAAAAATATAAGGGACGCTCCATATATTGGATCAAAGCCTAAATGGAATCGATGCTTTCAGCGCCAGACAGATTGCGCGAACTGTTGACCACCGATTTCATTATATTCCTCTCCCATCTCTTAATGCTGGATAACAGCGCCAATTACGCATCAGGATTTTGCGGTTTAATATTTCCTCGAACTTTAAACGATTTCATGATGTTATTTTAGCAAGTGACTTATAGTAGATTCTTAGCTGGTGGTAATTGTTACTATTAATTAATTAATTTATATATCTAAATTATAGAACACCCGCTTAGGGTAGAGAATATGGAGTTTGGCGTATCAAAACATTACTTTTGTCGCTTAGCTCTTTTGATATAACAGAAGCAAGCAATCAAACGAGTAAGTTGGGCCCATGTTGCACAAATATAAAGAAAAGTTAAAAATTTATTATGGAGACGCGTTTTCGTATCAGCTCATCCTCAGAACACGGAGACGCGTTTCAAATAATAAATAACGCGATGAAAATAGTAAAAAAGTTAAAATGAAAAATAAAATTTCTTTTAGTTTACAGCACAAAAGTGAAAAATGGAATGACTAAGACAAAATTTTAAAATAGAATGAAACTGAAAACAACGAACAAAGTCATTCATCCACTGACCGATCCTCATCGTGGTGAGAAATTGTAGGCCAAGCCACCATGTCGTTATAGAACGGTTTCTTGTCGTCCGGAATGTAATGGATAAGTTTTTTGAGATCTTCCAGTTTTTTCGCAGTAGATTGACATTGTAAGATTGATCCATGGGAAATGTTACAACAGTTCTTGGTTTTGAATTCAAGGTCCTATATCTGCCTCTAGGGACTGGTTTTTTCTTTTTTTCTTACCACTCCAGTGTAGAGCGAAGCTTGGAGATACTTTAAAGTACAAAAAGTAATTTTGCCATATTTTGGTCTTCATTCCCTTCTTAAACCTGACGATTCAATTAAAACGCGATATTTTCTTATCCCTTTCTCCCCTTGGAATTCTTCCGAAGTGAGCATTCTTCTCTATCAAATGTATGAAATTTTAGAAGATGGTCGGGGATCAGGATCAAATTTTTAAATCCCATGATCTCAAAAGCAATCAGTGAGAAATTTCAGGTTTTCATGTTTATGAAGATTTGCTGTTTATAAATTGGGCGAAGGCATTCGTAAACAAGCAATTTTATCTCCGTGAAATTATGTTAAGTTTTCTGTTAAAATAAGAGAAATGTTATCAAGCTTTTGCCAATCTTATTTGTGATTATTTTCGACATCAGATACAATAAATCATTTCTATGTTACGTCTCAATCGATCGATAAAGGCTAAGATATACACAGACATGTAAAAATTCTAAGCAATCTATTCTAATGACATTTTATTTGTCATTTATTCCATGAATAAAAACAAAAATTCGAAACTTTTAATCTTGTAAAAGTAAATTTATTTATCGAGACATTTCCCTGCGTTTTAAAGTTGAAAGTAATTTACCGATTCAATTTCCTCTAATTCTTTCTCTCATATTTTCTAATAACATGATGCAAGTAATTTATGACACTCGTATTCAATCTAATTTGAAATAAAATGCAACCAATTTGAAATATAATTTTAAATACCTTTCCCATTTCATTTATAGTCGTGCACCTTTTTCTTAGATTATTTATGCACAAAATATAAAATTGAGATTTTTAATAGGTTCTTTAGATTTAACAAGAGATTACATCATGCACAGTGGCTTCTAAAGTGCAGTGCAGCAATTCGAAATATATTTTATAATTTCGTTCGATAGAAAGAGATCTACGCCATAATTTAGTTTTCTAAACCACGTAATGTTCGGCAAATATCTAGGCGCAAATTTAATTAATTAATGAAATAAATTAATTAGTGGAATGAGCATTCTCATACGTTTGCTATTGAATTTGTTTCTTCGGAATTTGGTTCTACGTAAGCATAGCAATGTAAGCATTGTTCATCTAGGTAGTCTATTCAAAAAACAAACAACAGCATTCTTAGGCAATGACCAAATTAAGGATCCATTTTCATTATCAGTTTCGGATTCGAGTTGCCTCCGTCTCCTTTACAGTCGTACTGTTCATTCCTGCTCACTATGACAGAGACTTTTCGACGAGGATTGGATTGCCTTTATTTTTGTCCAGGTCTTATTCCCTATGCGATACGGCATTAGCATTTCTTTATCAACATAGCTCCGAAAAATTAAATTCAGACAGCATTAACTTCACCTAACCTGATCTGACCTATCCAAAAAATAAACTAGATTATAGTGATCAGAACTAAATGCAAACAAAAATATGTTGATGAACCTTCCAATATTTATTGCAATAGCCTAGTCTGCAATTAAGTGAGATTTTGAATTGCTGACTCGAGTGAGATTTGTTTATCCATCTTTCACAATGTTTCCAATGTTAATATAGGTTTCTTCTACATAAACTTGCGTCGTGCTGATAGACATATTCTTATTTGCACGAGTCATCAAGGGAAAATAATTTAAATGTTTGATAAACTGAAAGTCTGCCAATAGCGGCGGGATATCTTTGTTGATGCTTGTTTAGCTTAGCAAAACAACGGACATAACTTATTTTCATCACAAATTTCAAATTTAAAACTTAAATTCGAAGATTCCTTTCTAGATGCTAACTCATTCAAATCGCGCATTTATGTTTCCTTAAGACTTTTCCAATTTGCACAATCATTTTTATAAGACAGACTAGCATGATCAGATATCACTGTGGGAAAATTAAAAACTAAATATTAAATGTTCAAGGATGGAATGCACTGTTTTGGTTGATGTACTAAGCGTTATGTTAGAAAATAGACGAGAATCGTTTGATGTCTTCAGATGTTAACAGTCCTCAATCTTGGACGTGTGACGTAATATTGAAACAAAAAGATAATATAGTCAAATGTTGCCGTCGATCATTTAGATGGTTGGTATGATATTGGTTGGGAAATTCTTAGTGGGTAAATTTTGGATTTTCACGTAATTATGAACCAGAATGATGTTGGAGACTTTTTTAATTCAAAAGGTTTAATTTTAACCTTAATAATAAGAAAAGTACAGATCAGTTTTTTAACAGATTAAAGGTCTTCAGTCGTTACTGGGAACAGGCGTCTGTAGATACCAGGTGCTCAAATGCAGTAATTCCATCGACCTTGGGCAAATTGATGCTGAAGGAGAGAAACGTTGGCCTAACAATGACCAAAAAGCCATATACTTGCTTCTTTAATACTTAGCACAAAATATAAATACAGTCAATAAAGCGTCAATTAATAATTTACTGCAACCTTTTTGATGAAAGCGTGTTTTTATTTTGCTTTAGAGTTCGGTTCTCAGGTGGTTCGCCCGATAGCTGTGACGTGGATGAATTTGATTTCTTTGTTGAGTTCCATCAAGTCGAAATCGACTTCTGGTGATCGTGTGGATATAACGTATCCATTCACATTTTTCTAGGAAAGAGTGATAATGCGGTGGTTTCCCGTTGCCTTCCGCGCCTTAACCCTGTCGGCCACCGAGCCGGCCTTAATTTCTTGTTTTTCTTAATTTAAGGGACAATTTCGTTCCAAATTTATTTACACATTTTATACGAGTTTCTACATTAGTTTTGAATTAAATCTATAAACATCGAACGAGCGTTACTTCAAGTTGATCCAAAACTTACCTTCAAAAATTGCCCAACCAACACGATATCAACCATCTAAGTCGGGACACCCAGTTTGGAAAGCTCTGCTCTAAGTGATCAACGGCAACATTGGGCCATATCTTTATTTCAATATCATATCACACGTTCAAAATTGAAGACTTAACAACATCTGAAGACATCAAGCGACTATATCCGACTACTTTCTAACACAACACTGAGCACATCAACCAGAACGGTGCATTCCTTCCTTGAACATTTAATATTTGGTTTTTAATTTTCCCAAGTGGAAAATTTAATGTTAGAGATAACTATTTTCCATTCTATAACTTAAATTTTAATGCAAATATTTGTATAATAATACTTGTGACCAGAACATTTTATTAACTTACTGGCTCATCTACGCAAAAGTTTTAAATCGAAGAAAAGCAGGCACAATTTATTAAAATGTACAAAAATCGTTTTAGTGGCTTTGGTAAAACTGATATAAAATTTTTAGTAACAACTTTAATAAGTATAGGATGACAACTTAAAACCGGCTTATTTGTTAAATTGAAGTGAGCAACACACCGGCTTAAAGTTTGCAAATAATACTGCTTAAGGCTGTATTATTTGCCGTGTATTTGAAACGATCTCGCCGACGTTGATTACTTTAGAAAGTAATAAAACCCTTTTTCAATATTTAAATCATATTTCATCTTCGACAAAATTAACATTCCAACATACGTATATCGGCATTCTAATTACGTGATTATTTTCACATGGAAAATACCCAAAGAAATAGAAAAAAAGAATTAGATCAATATTATTTTAATAAAGCCCTGCCTAAAAAACCGGAGAGAGCTGTCACGAAATTATTTTGACTCTTATCCGACTGATAAAAACTAGAAAGGCGGAGTCTTAAACAAAGCAGCTATGCCCGATCTCTATTTTTAATTAAAAAACACTAATTACTTTTGACAGATCGATTTTAGATCTTGAACTTTTTTTTCTTCGACATGAAGGATTAAACAGAAAACGCATTGAACTGAATATTACTTTGTTCAACAAGGAACACGTCAACAGGGAAATACCGGTTTAATAATTAGAAAAAAATGATGAATTTAACAGAAGATGATGAGATCGTCAATAACTTCTCCTTAAGAAGCCAAGTTTATTTTGAAAGATAATAATGGTGAAAATACGATTTTCCTTTTTGGAGCCTACGAACAAAAATAATTACAAATTATTTACCTCAACTTATTTGTTATCAGTAACGTTAAATATCATAAGAAATAAATTACACGTATTTCATCGGAAATGTCTTCCTCTGTCATAAAAATCCTTCAGATTAAGAGATAACCCTTAAGAAAAATAAATAATCCTCATGATAAAATATCACTTTAATTATATGTCAGTTATTTTTTGTAGATAAAAACGTGAATCCAAAAATTTTTTTTTAAATAATCTGAACAATTATATGAATATTCAAAAAATGTCAGAAGCAGTGCTTATTCTATCATTTAAAAACTTTTTAAAGCATATAAAATAAGAATAAATGAGAGATTCAAAATGAAAAAATTTCCAAGTCGCTTTCAACTTGGTAACTAAACGGAAAAAAATATTGAGTGATTTATGAGCATCACGAAAAGCCTTATCAGTTTCGTATGAAGGCTAACGGGGTGAAGGTAATGACAAACATAGTCAAATTCTTTTTAAAGTTCAGTGTTGCCATATAGTCCACCATTTTAAATCTCGCAATCGGTTTTCCTACCTCGCAATCATATTCCATGGAGCGTGTGAGTGCCGCGCAGATATTCCTTAAGGACACGAACCCATTCCAGGGGGGCTACGCAAAGGTAATTTCTTATGGCGTGTTCACTTTAAGAATAGGGTATATGTTTCTTTTTTTGTGTATAACATTTCATTTAACAGATGAAGTCGCATTAAAGTAATAAATTAAGTAATATTAACTTACTTTTTTTTTTAAATTAACTAAGTTATCTCTCCTGTTTACAGTCAATTTACATATACAAGAAGCGAACGATTTACATGAACAGAATTAACTTTAGCTCATTATTTTTAATTAACAAAAGATTAAAAAAAAAGTTACACACAATAGCACACTCACACACATACACACAGTACGAGAGTTCAACATGACAAGAAAAAATTTAAAAATTCTTTGTAATCATAACATCTATAAGCATTGCATTACTATTTCATATGAAAATTCTTAAATGTCAGTATTCTCAGGGGAACGAAGTGATTTTAAAAAGTTTTTTAAATAAAAAGATTTTTAAAATAATAAAATAAATTTATATGTGGATAACTTACATTGTTGAAATAAAAGTTAATTATGAAATACAGAATCAAAATAGCAACCATGATAACGAATGAATTATCAAATTATAAGACTTGAATTTAAAAGGGGAAATGAAAAGAAAATAAGTCGAATTTTTTAACATTAAATAATCGCCTCAACTTATTTTCAAGAAAATTCACAATTGAAAATCATGCAGAAACAAATTTCAGTGTTTTTCTATCCGCAAGAATGGTAAAAAGCAATGCATTTCTGCAGCCATTTTCTTTAAAACTTCTCATGGAATGAACGCGCAAGAGGAATCAAGGTGAGGCACTGAATCAAGTCGCATTCATCTTGAATACGATTCTTTTTCCAAATGTGTTGCCATGTCAAGAGTTAAATGTACCGAGTCGTCGCTTGAAATATTTACGAAGAAATAGCGAAAAAAAAATTTAACCAAAACTCAGTTTTTGAAACTTTAAAAACCAGATATATCCGGAGGGTAGTACAACCACTGGCAATAAGTATTTGTTCATGATGAATAAACGAGCTGAGGTATAAATTGATTATAAAAAATAAAAAAATAAAGAAACTTTTTTATATTTATTCCATTGCTTTTGGAAACATTGTAAATAAAAAAAAAAAATCAGTCCATGATGTAAAAATAAGGGATCACAAATAATTATTATTTGAAGACCTTCTGAGGAAAAAAATATTTGTTCAGGTGACATCATGGAAATAAGTATTTGCTCACTGCTTGCAAACAATGTCAATACTGGGTCAAAGAACGTAAAAGGAAAAGAAGGAAAGCTATACTTGATTTAGTGTAGACCCTAGCGCCGCCATAGCCTGGTGGGAATGTGGTATGCAGAGAAGCTCTCGCTCATGTCAAAGTGGGCAGCAAAAGTTTTGCTATACCAGTATAGAAAACTTGTATAATTTTTAACTGAATTGGCAGTTGTAAACTACATTCATTGAAATTTTTTGTTCATTTATTTTCTCATTATTTACTGAAACGGTTTATTATATTGAAAGTATAATTATTTTATTCCATAACATTACTTTATAATGAAATCTTGTAATTTTTTTTAATTCTCTCAATATATTTTACCAAGAAAACAAATGTTTATTTTAATATGAATTTTATTCACTTATTTTTAAAAGTGATTTAAAAGCAGATAGCACAAAAAAAATTAGACAGTGGAAAAGATGTTGAACATAATATTTTTATTCAAAAAAATAAAAATCAATTGCATTAATTATGGTTAAAAAATCTTTAACCGTTGGAAGAATCCGATAAATTTTTATCTGTGAAAAGGATAATGATGAACTTTTATCACCAACTAAATGTTATATTCAATGCATTCATTTTTTTTCAATATTTTTTTTTGGCTAAAAAGCCTGCAACGTATGCAGCCGAATTTGTTTCAAATAAAAATTTGGATTTTCAATGTCTAGAGTTGGATCTGAGTTAATTTGCGAGTCTAAATAAGACTTGGCAACTGCTTCGAATTCCTTGGATGTTTCCTGCAATATTTCAATTGGCAATAAAAGTTTTTTCATGTGACGTTGCAACAATAAGGTGGCCATGCTGGTGCACCAGCGCGAGCGCAAATCCTACGTAGTCAAGAAAACAGCAGTGGTGCACCAATATGGCGGACAGCTGACGTTTGATGACGTCAATGAAAAACCTATTTGTGGCCATAAGTTAGTTTATTTATTTACCCGTAGCAACGTTGTTTATTGCTTGGCAATTGTTATACCTTTAGCAACGCACGCACAAGCAAACTAATATCTATATACAGAGTTACAGGGGAAGTCGACGTAGATATTTAAGGACGTTATTATTTAGGTCGTTGCTGATAGATTTGATCCTATAACCTACTATCCAAAAGTTAACTTTTTCTAGATATGTGACTTTTAAATAAACATTTACTGTTTGCGGTCTGGGACCACTTTCTCTGTCATTTTGTGTTTGATTTGCCTACTTAACTGAGAGTATTATACTTTTTTGGATAGTTAAAAAGACGTAGAAGTTATTAAAATAATCTGCAGGGTAACTTCCATAGAAATTTTTTTAATTAACGTGCTTCAAAGTTGGGAACACTTAGTGAAAACATCTACATGCAAGTTGTTTCAAGTTTTATTATTTAATTTTATGAACTGGCATACCCCCCTACGTAAAAAAAGCAAAAAATTGGACCCTAGAGACTGGAAATTAAAAAAAAATTAAAATTAGAGCAAAAAATGATATTTTTTTCTTTTAATTTAAAAGTCACATATCTAGAAAACGGTTAACTTTTGGATAGTAGGTTATAGGGTCAAATCTATCGGCAACGACCTAATTAATAACGTCCTTAAATATCTAGGTCGACTTTCCTGTAATCCTGTATATATATTTTGTTCGATCCGTCGTCATGAAGCGACAATGCATGAGCAAAAATATGCGCGGACCAACAATATATATCTCATGCAAGGCAAAGTTTCTGCTACAATAGGCCATGATAAAAATATTACGTGCGTTAAATTAAATCAAATTTACAGATTCGACTGTTGTAGTACCCGCCGTAAGTCGGGCTTTAATGCTAACAAAAATAAATGACGCGACAAAAGAAAACGGTTAAAGATCTCCTTCAATTCTACATGTGGGAGATTCGAAAAATAGCTCGATAATTGTCTGATGCGTGTAATAACAATTACTAAACAGTGTGATTAACGATTCCTAATGAATAGGGTACGAAACGAAAATTTCAGACAATCTCGGAAGTCGAAGAAGCCTATGCGAATCTAACGGAGTATGGAAGTTGACAGCATCGATTGCTATGCTATGTTCGTGGTCCAAAATCATTTGAAGATCTTGGAAAATACTTTCCAGGAGGCTTCAAAAGCTCTAAGGCTGCTAAGGACGACGAAGATTGGCATCATCGAATGCGATGCGTGAAGCAATTGCCTTCCAGATGTCTATTTGCAATCATTCTGGCGTACTGTGAGTCCCTAGGAACCTAAGCGAATGTGGAATAGTTGTCCATTAGCGTTGTCAGTAGAGCATCAGCATCAATTCAACTCAGAAGCAACCAATCTTAGAGTGATGTATCTCACATTAAGAGATTTGGACCAGTATCTGACGAACAATGAACGCCGACTCAAGGAGTATCCAGGGATGCCTCAATTGCATCAGTGCGCTGATCAAGAAGTTGAAGCGTTCCAGGATTCAAATCCAGTGATATCGCTGGAATTGCAGCACTTCAATTAATGGTCGGGCGAACGGCACATTCAATGTTAAAGCTAGGCCTGGATTTAATGTAACTTCAACCTGTAATAATGTACCCCCATTAAATCGTAACCTAAATATATTTCTTTTCGTAAAATATATGGGCGTTTAATGTTGCTTATTGTCTCTGCTCGGTTGCGCAACACCTATGTAATAAAAAAAATTACTTAAATTTTTGCAATGCTACTTTGGCGCGTTGGTTACATGGTGTCTTCGACAACCTTGATATTGTGGGTTCTAATCCTTCAGAATACACTTTTTAAACAGAAACAGCTTTGTTTCCTGTCTTCATTTTGCCTTGACAAGATCGGCGAAGAGGGGAAGGTACGATTTTGATTATATATGTCCGTCTTCGCTGAGCTTAAACAATTAAGTGACGAATTTGAAGATCGTAAGCATAAAAGTTTGTGTATGTAACACATTGGTATGAGCATTGTTCTTTGACTGAACAGAAATATGCCAACCTTGCGTTCCGTACGGAAACATGAGCACATATGCAGACGATTATACTATGGATGATTTTCTAAAATCCGACGAACTCTATTTTCTGTGCGTTGGCGCAAAATAATATCACCATATTCACTGACTCCCTGCCAGGTAAAAAACCAAAGTAACGTCCGAAGTTGCCGATAAATTGTAGGGTTGAACGATTTTGGTATTAAACAATACAACAGTCAATTCCGAATAATCAATACAAGCTACAATACTCAGCGGAGATAACGCAGGCAATTCGTTTTAATACCAAGAATATCGTTACAGGCGACTGGTCATTTTGTAGAGTTCAAACGTCGACAATTTCCTATTCGTCCAGCTTATGCAATGCCAATTAACAAGTCCCGGGATCAGAATTAAACATTGGTATATGGTTAATTTCTACTATCTGACCAAAATCGCAAGCTGTTCACTTCAATTGTTGCTCCGGCGTTTTTTTTATGCCGGCAAACGACATTGTTGCAAAAAAGTAAGGAAAACCAGACCTAAAAAAACGCCGGAGCAACAATTGAATTGAACAAACGTGAGCAAGTCTGAGAGTAGTTCCAGCGATGAACGACCTGATGTGTGTTGAGAGAGGTTACCTAAGGAAAAAACCTAAAGGTAGTTAATCTGACCACGGCGCAATACTAGCCAACACTCCTACAATACTAGTACGCGGAAATCATCGCTCCGCTCCAGCGCCCCTGCCTGCAGCGCACCCTCCCTCGCTTCGCTCAAGGCGAACCCGAATTACAAATGTACCCCAACCTATTTGGTTACAGGGGGCAATTGGTCTCCCCTCGGCCGGTTACAGAAGGCTAATGATCCGTATTTTTTATTGGTCACAGAAACGGCTGCCAGAAGTTACGGGAGCTCATTTGGCAACCCAGCTTAAGTTAACCCAACCCAACACCAGAATGCACAAAAAAACGCAGACTCACCTTTAAAAGATGTTTCCTTTCGACAATGGCTGATTATCCAGAAAGCAGAAAAAAGAAAAATCAGAAATCCACGAATAGCTCGAAACAACCGCGACATGCTAATTATGTGTGGTTGCGATGGCAACAGCTACTGGACGATGGGAAAAACGGCAAAAACACGCCCTCCAACGCCCAAATCCAGAAACAAGACACTTCACAACCAAAGACAATAAAAGTCCGCACCAGAAATACTAAATATTTGTTATCACTTCGCGCCAAACATAATAAACACCACAGCCAGTAGCAATAGTAAAATCACCCAACAATTGAATTTGAAAGGGGGGAAAAACGCAGGAGCAACAATTGAATTGAACAGCTTGCGATTTTGGTCAGATAGCAGAAACCACGGTCTATAGATATTCATGGTCATCGAGCTTCGGCCATTTTCCATTGTTTCGAGAAGATAAGGAAAACAGATCGCGCCAGGTGCCGCATAGATCGCACCAGGGCAACACCACCTAAAGACGAGGCCTGACCGCGGAAACGTCATACATTGTTAAAACATCATAAGTAGTCATCTTTAATCGCATTTCTACCAATGATAAGCCCGAAATTATGACTAGGTATGATGATGTAACAATGTATGAAATTTCTGTGCGCAGGCCTTCTGTTTAGGTGGTGTTGACCAGGGCCGACCGTGACCTGCGATAGAGGTTTTTCTTGAAACTGAAAATGAAAGTAAATTTTCTGTCTATCGATAGGGCGGCGCTGCAGGCGTTTTTGGGCCGATTGTACATGCAGCGCCACTTTTCAATAAAGTTCCCGCCCTATTGGGAGCTAAAACTTTAGCTTCATTTTAACAATGGAGCTCGATGACCATGAATATCTATAGACCGTGGTAGAAACTAACCAAAATTTTTAATACGTTATGTGTTTTTTTTATTTTGTTTGCACTACATTTTGTTTATCTCAGTTGTCAAAAAAGGGGGGGGGGGGCAGTTAAGCAGCGCCATGGCAAAATTGAGAAATTATTCAGTAAAACAGGTGTTAGGTCATGCCTAGAGTATATACCTTCAAAAGCTCGGCGAAGACGTGCATTGCCGTTAGTAAGTATATATGATAAACCTGAAATACATTGTTATAACAGCACAAAGAATCAAAGAACGTGATAAAAGCTGCCCGATCATCGAACGGGGGCTTCTCAGCAACACACATTTCCCGCCAGACTTGGATGGCGCCACCTACGTCTACGCGAGCCTTTAATTCTTATCCTTATACGTTCTTTGACTGGGTGGTATTGCCCTTAGCCTTGAACACAGCTTGAATTCTTTTTTGGCATTGATTGATATAATGCATCAATGGTATAATGGCTCTATTTCTTTCCATGAACCTTGAATTGCATCTGACAAATCTGACATTTTCTGGTCGTTTAGAATTTATTTTCTTATTCAGTCCGGACTATAAATTTTCCATTGGCTATTTGCTGACCAATCCATTGCTTAAATTTATTTTTCTTTTTAAGAATTCTTTGAAATTTTAGCACGGTGGAACGACGTATTGTCGTTTTGGAATATAACCGGATCGTCCCCAAACTTATCTTCGATTGTTTTCTTCACAAATGTGTCTAAAATGTCAAGATAAACGTCTGCATTCACTGCTGTGTGGACCTAGACTCTTGGATGTGATACATCCCCATACGTGAAGTCCTTTTTTTAAATTTTACAGACCGCGCTAAACAGTCAGGATGGAATTTTTTAGGTGCTCGGCATCACACAAATTTACCGTTGTTGTCATCACAGCCGAAACACGCTCTGGATTCATCACTAAAGATGGCTTGGTCCCAATCGTAGACATCCCAATTTATATGTGATTTTGACCATTTTAAACGTGCTGGAATCAATTTGATAGAGATCTTGGGTTTTGTCTTTGCTTTTCTTCGGTGGAATCCAGCTTGTTCAGATGATAACGAACAATAAGATCGCATACAGTTCTGATTTTCTCCACTGGGTATTTAGTTCTTGTAAAGATGATCTCATTTTTAAAGCTATCGCTTTGAGTTTACGGTCACCTCTCCTTGTTCCATCTCTAAAGCCTCCCAGTGCAATCAACAACAGTGAGCAACACTTATTGCATTGTTGACAACAGTGAACAAATACTTATTCCCATGAAGTCGCTTGAACAAATACTTTTTTCCCTTAGAGGGTCTTCAATTAATAATTGTTTATGATCCTTTATTTTTACATTATTTTTTTAAAATGTTTCCAAAAGCAATGGAATAAATTACAATATAAAAATTTCTTCATTTCTTCTTTATTTTTTAATTTTTTTTATTATCAATTATTTCCCAGCTCGTTTATTCATCATGAACAAATACTTATTGCCAGGGGTTGTAGTTGGGCTAAGTAAATAATGCTAAGTAAATAACAAAAAATTACCTGAAATGGACGGAGAGGTTTTTATCATTCAGAGTATTTCCTTTCTATTAAAAATGCACCACCCTCCAATTGAATACAACACAAATATTATCTAAAACTACATGAATATTACAGAATATGTAAATCTATCTGATAGGTATCTGCGATAGATCAAACAAGGCCATCATAAACTTATTAGTCTAAAGAACTTTGAAATAAATATATAAATTTGTATTTGATAAGCTATCATCACAATGACATTAAGAATGCAATACTATCCCCATTTTATTCATTTTAAATCAGTATGCGCGTAAAAAAAACGTACGTAGACGAAATAGGTACGAAAACGATTTTCTCTGACCATAAAAATTTTGATTTTAATATTAAACATTTCTATATTACTCGCAAAGAATAGCTTTAGCGGTCTTATTATCACTTCGTCATATTTTTTTTAATATTAATTTTAAGAATTTTATGCAAAATTAATAATGAAACATTGCAGATGATTTTGAAAATTAAAAATTAAAAATGGTCACCTTGTTAAAATAAATTCTACCGTTTTCGCGTTAAAATTACCCTAAAGCATTAAATAAATGCGCGAGTTAAGTAGAATCAACAGAAGTAATATAAATTAAACACACAATCTTAAAAAATAAATATATCCTTAAAGACAATATTCCTAGAATAATTAGGTTTTATGAAATCTTAAACTTATGACGGAAACGAGCTATTTTCTCAAACGCGTGGCTTAAATGGCTTAACGCAAGTCAAGCTCCACGCAAATCAATGCATGCCTAGCGGGTAGGGGCGTTCGCATTCTTAAAATTCATGTAACTTCAATATGAACATTAAAAATTACTTCATATGTTTGAAAATAAAACAGAAAATCGAAACTCTTTTAAATTCTGAATATTTATGTGGCTTCTCTTCCCCAGGGCTAGCAAACATCAAAACAGCAGTGTTCTCAAGGTTATTCAATGATGAGCCCAATATTGACCTACTGTACCAACTGCAAGCTTATCAACTGACGACATAATCTAAAGATGAATCTCAGTCTAAGTCAAACGCATCGGATGCTAAAATATCGGGTTAGATAAATATCGCAATTAATTAATATTCGATTAGACAGCACTTTCTCTCTCCAGAGACATCACTTTCCATGAGTGCAGTTGAGTGCGCCGAAGAAATATTTTACGTTTACATTAGTCGTATTCTTGCCATTCTCGGGATAGCAGGCAATGTCCTCAATCTCATCATTTTGCGACGCAAGGCCCTCAGCGATTCTCCTTATACTTACCTTACTGCCCTCGCCATTTCTGACTTCACGGTCCTGGTGGCTATGCTTGGACTGGGCTCAATCAGGTATAATAATTTGCTACTTACTAAAATGAATCCAACTTTTCTTGTTATTTATAAAATTTCTTATTCACTTTGTATAAATAGGTCATACCTAAAAACTAAGTATTTTTTTGTAATGGCGTAAGCAAAAGTTCTGGGCGAAAACATTTTTTTTTAATAAGCTATTACAATTTAAAACAGGAAATTAAAATGTTGTTCCTCTTTCAGGAAATTAAAAAGATATTCTTCTTCTTCATTCTTTATTATTAAAGAGAGCATTTATATAACTTCTGTATTGTTATTACTAGAAGTTTTCATAAATATTTACCTTTCTAAAAATTTAATAATGTCACGACGATTGTTCACGAACAGGGAAAGACGTTTTCATAAAATTTTCAAGTTAATATTTTTAATATAATATGTTGACAATCTTAAATGTATCCTCAAGGGGAAGGTTTTCATTTTTCTTATCCTTAATTGTAGACATCATTAAATGATAAAAGCGACATAAAAGTCAATAAGGTGCGTATATAATACATGAACTTTGGATGAATTCCAAATGTCTTTTTACCTCTTCATATGTTTGCAAATCTGGAATATTTTGTTCATCGGCATGATAAAATTTAATCATCCGACTGTACAATATTTTCCTTATTCTTTGATCCAGCTTCAAAACAATCTTGCTAAAGAATACACAAGAAGAAATTCAGAAAGTTCTGAATCCCTTCCACCTCTTCTCCTTACTCTAAATCCTTAATTCTTTTAAATTGTCACCAACAAATAACTTCACTAATTTCAGTGCATTAAAAATCAGAAATTTTTCAAAAATATGATTAAAAAAAAACAACAAAAACTACGACGCAGTTTTTTTTTTTTCGGCGCAAGCATACCTTGGAAGCAATAGAGTTGCGCGGCGGCATGTGAAAAGTAGAAAACACATGACGGTAAGGGAGAAGCAATATCGTTAACGGCAGTCGCCAAAGAATTGCAGTTAGAGCAGTGTTATTATGCACTAAACCTTAATTTAATTTTGCTGTACAATTGTTTGTCTCGAAATAATTTATATGATGAGGTAAGCATCCACGAATACTATTTTTATTTAAAATTATAAAGCACCGCGATACATATCCTCTCACCAATGCAACCTATCATTCGACAGCCTTGCCCTCGTTTCACATGACGCCAGCCCCCGAAAAATTTACGAAGATTACCAAATTAATTAATAAAATAAAATAATAATTTATTAGTTACTGTACACATTTTTTTCACTGGAAAGTAATTAGGTAATTTTAATAATCTAGTTTTATAAACTAAGTTTTTTAGAAACTTGAGAATCCATTCAATTGTCGTCGGCTGTTACTTTCATTGCTTTTATGTGAAGCTGATTCGTGCTTATTGATGAGTACTGGAAGAAAGAAATTCCGTTAAGCGCATTAAAACACACGCCGCTTTAAGTATCGCTTTAATAACGGAGTGTTTGTATGGCTGTGTGTACTCAAAATTTTTTCGTTTTCACGGTTTATTTTGAAAGAAACAAAATTTAATGATCTCTATTTTGAAAGCATCAATAGTAGCTTCAGATGAGTAGCATATTTCAATTTCTGTGAGCTATATTCGTGTACTTCCCGTAAGTGCCTTCCTACGTAAACAATAAACAAGGAAAATAAGCTTCCTCATTAACCAATAAAAGAATATAGCAGTTGGAACAATTTATTTTGCGTGCATTATGCATATGAGGCAGGGTTGCCAATTTAGTAGATTTCATGGCCAACGTTTCAGTTGTTGTTCATCGTTTAACTTTTATTACAACAATTGAAACGTCGGCCATGAAATCTACTAAATTGGCAACCCTGATACGAGGACAAATATTGCATGGGAAGAAAGAAGAACTCTCCAAATATATTCAATTTATTGCAATTACAAATGCTTCGTTGGCAACAAGGTAGTCCATTTCTTCTCACCTTCCTGTGATTGATTTAACGCAGAGACAAATGAAAGTATTTTGTCTCTGATTTAACGGTCCAATTCAGGCAGATCGGCCGATAGTGGTGGCTTGTAAAGATTGCTCCTTCACAAACCCCCAAAGGAAGAAATAACATGGACTGATATCAAAGGAAATACTGGTGGTCCCTCAAAACTCAGCGGCCGATCCATCCCTGAAGAACAAAATTTTCATTTGTAATATACGTTACATAAACAAAGCCCTTCTTTCGTCCAATGTGACATTTGTACTCATCCCCATTGCTACCAGAAATAAAAGTTGTTCTAACTGCAACTTAACAAAATATCTAAAAACGGAAACCTGTTATCTACAAGGAGAGAAATTCAAATACCGGGTACCAGGTATCTTCAGCGGTGAACGACAAAAGTAAACAGGTTAGGTTAGGTTAGACTCTTAAAGGGGTTAGAGTCTTTCTACTTTTGTCGTCCCCCGCTGAAGATGGGTTCCTGGTATCCGAAATAAGTATCTGGTATTTCAATTTTTCTCCTTGTGGATTACAGATTTCCGTTTTTGGTTGTATCATTCCACAGTTTTTGCTTATTTTTTTGTTAACAGAATATCGGCTAAAAATAAGTTTCTAAAAAATTGAAACGCAGAAGTTTCTCATAAAAATAACTTATAATGGAAACGCAGAAGTTCAAAAGATGAATTTTTTAATGTTTTCGCCGTGATTTTGCAAAGCCATTCTTTTCAAATTTAACGCATTTCGTCCATAAAAGCATTTTTTAAACCATAAGTTAATCGGTTGCGGTCAGTCTCTTAACAAAGCTTAACTTCAGCAATTCACTTTCAAATCACCAAAGCCCTCCTCTGCTACAAGTAGTGGACTGCAAAAATAATGAGAGTTGGCCCAACCTTAGCCTGAATTGCTGTTTGTATCCGATGTGAGATGGACAATACAGATCAGGCACAATGCTCAAGGAAATGTACATCCATTCCTCGTGCAAAGCGGTCTCTTGTTCATACAGTAAGGCTGGAAACGAAAAACTAGCACGCACTTTTTTCGCAAAAGTAAATTGTTGATTTCGATCTTTCTCCATTTCTTTAGTTCCTCTGGAAATAAAAAAGAAAATCAAGTCCACGCTCTTTTTTTTGCTTAACACCATAAAACACACCAAATCGACATAAATTTTTAGCTGAATAGTAATTACATAAACGTTAAATTTAATTTTAATAAAAAATAATAAAGCAATCAATAATATTTATAAATGAAATCAACGAACGATAAAAATTTAGTAAGGTATGTACACAATCTGGCCATTAATTACCGGACATACTATACCAGTAAGTTAAACCGGACCCTGCACGACATCAGTATTGTGTAAGGCGGCCTTTCAACGCATTGTCGTCCGCAACCCTTTGAGGAAGAATTTCCACCAAATTGCGATACTTGTCGGCGGGAATCTTGTTCCATTCATTCTTCGAATTTGCAAACAGCTCAGAGGTGTTATTTGGGCGACATAGCCTGGCTCTCAACCGGCACTCCAATTCGTCCCAAAGCTGTTCAATGGGCATGAGGTATTGGGGTGGCCAATCAAGTTTTCCCACACCCAATTTTCTTAAAGCAGGCATTAATAATGCCTACTGTATGGCAGAGAACAATGTCGTGCTCAAACAGGTATAGGCCATTACCAAAGTGTTCCCGCAATGTCGATAGCGCAGAATCGTCCAGAACTGTTTGGTGCGTTTGGGCATTCATGGTTCTGCGAACTAAAACAAGGGGACCAAGATCATATAACGAAAAGCAGGACCAGAACATGATACCACCTCCTCTGAATTTCTCAGTGGATATCATTCGTCAAACCCACACAAGTAACGGACCGCCACAACTAGTAGCGGGATTCATCACTCCATAGGATGGTTTTTCATTGTTTTGAAGTCCAGTGGTGGCGTTCCGTGCACCACTGTAACCGATGGGTCGCATTGAGAGCTGTGATATTTGACTTGTGAAGTGCTGCTCGTCCACGAAAACCAAGTGCGACGACCCCCCGGCGGACGGTACGATCACTTGCATTACTAACGACGCCGATCGAAAGCCCTTTGCGAACTTTTTTAACGTCGGTTTACTGGGTCTGGGTTGGCGTATTATAACCCCTCAAAATAAACTTCAACGGGATATCTAAAATTTCTTGGAAATCTCACTAATCGAATGCCCAAACCTGGGCTCCAATAATCGTCAACGTCTATTATAGGTGGTATAAAGTGTACGGACGTTCCTATGCACTTTTGGAGAGGTGTTCATTGGCAAATGGCCAGATAGTGTATATTATATCGTAACAAAAAACACACATTATTTTTGATGTGCAAATCCTCCTCATTTACTTACAAGAACTGTTTATTCACATCATCTAAATTTTTACTCCGTTTAGTCCTTTTTTTTCATTCTGAAGTGTTTTCCTTTAAAATTCCATTCCAGGAATTCCTCTTCGGCTCCGTGAATGAAACAACATCGAAAACATCGCAATTATTTTGCGTTTTACTTGCTCAAAGAGCGAATGGTTCGTGAATTGCACGAATACTAGTGTCTGTGTAGAGCGCGTGTAACTTAAATCAATTTGAAAAATTCATTAAATATTCAACAGAATAAATGTAGTAATGCTAAAAGGAACTAAGCCTACTTTCTTGATGCTCTACATTAAAAACATTTCCCGAACCGAATCCCAAGTGGTTATATGACTGCAGTTTGCGAGCATAAAATAAAATAAAATAAAAACAATCATATCATTAAAGCTAAGTTTTTAAGACTTGCTCAGAAAGTAATACCGCATACTTTTTTCTCGGCAGTATTTCTTCAGAATGTATGAAAATCAACTAAAAACACAAATAAATGTTTTATTTACGCTTACTATTTTTTCACATTAACGCTGCATTAGTTATTTGCTCAGAGTCATGGTTCAAAATCATTAATAAGGAGACGCGTACAGATTCAATAACCTGAAGAAATTGACTGCGATAAATTCACAATATTTTCCTCTCATTGCCATCTACTGAATATATCAAGAAAAAGATTCCCAAAATAACTGACAACTATGTATTAGACAAGCTTTCTATCAGTTAAAATGCATTTTCATTATTTGTTGTTATGGTTGCCGGTATGTTCAATCACTTAATTAAACATGCGCTATATTTTTTACTCCAACCTAAACATAGAAGGCACGTGGACAATTCTAGAGTGCCAGGGAATAAGTGAACACCTTTAATCTCTATCCTCTTATAACAATTGATACTATATTCTCATTGCAAATATTGGAAAACGTAAATAAAAGGAAAATAGAGTTCTCTGCTTTCTATTTGACAACTGTCTAATTGTTTCGTAACGCAAAACCAATTGTTCAGATCTTTTCTACAACGTTTTATACAGCGTTGCCAGCGAAAGTATTGCCGGAAATAAGTTTTTCTACCAAAATCTGGGTTTGTTTTCATCACCAGCTATCTCAGCGACCTCTTCAGACAAAACTCAATATTGTATTAAAGGAAGGGAGAGGGAGAACCTCAAACCGAAATAAAACA
This sequence comes from Rhysida immarginata, assembly GCA_023313115.1. NCBI lineage: Eukaryota > Metazoa > Arthropoda > Chilopoda > Scolopendromorpha > Scolopendridae > Rhysida > Rhysida immarginata. The sequence goes on along the minus strand of JAHWFO010015474.1, from coordinate 916,230 downwards.
GTTTTAAAAAAGAATAAAGAAACTTTTTTCTTATACAAATGTAATACAAATGTGAAAACTTCAAGAGAATGACCTCAAGGTCAGCAGAGAGCACAGCCCATTTTAAAAAGGCAGTGTGTTTTTTATTTCATGCATAAAATTAATTTTTATATTATTAATTTTTTGTTCATGTATATAACTTTGTAAAAGCGTTTCATTATTTTCTGGTTTGATATATTTTAGTTTATTCGTTCAATAAATTTAATTGTAATTATTTGATTTACCATAACCAACATTTAGATGTTTACATTTAACATATTTCATCTTTTTACATTTAAATAGGGGATGTTTATTTTTATATACATTTATATATAAATCTTTATTTTTACATTTATATACACTACTGTTTATAAAAATCGCAACACCCTGATGGAATGGTCTAATCCATATGCAATTTGCAATATTTGCATACAATGGGTCAGAGTATAAATGATTAGATTTTCAGAGTAATTGCTTGAAAGAACACCATGCCTCGACGACGACGAAGGGTACCATATCAACAGCTGACAGACTTTGAAAGAAGACACATAATTGGTCTGCGTGAAGCGGGATGGTCGTATCGTGACATTGCTGCTCGTGTAGGACGTAATGCAACGACAATTATGCGTGCATGGAGGCAGTGGAGCGAAGAGAACAGGGCACACCGAAGACCAGGCTCAGGAAGACCCAGCACGACGACACCGCGAGATGACAGACACCTCTATCGCATGTTTGTAGCAGATCGTACAGCCACTTCCACAGTGTTAGCACAACAGTGGGGTGCTACAGTAGGCAGGACAATGTCTGCTAGCACTGTACGACGCCGTTTGATTTCCAGAGGATTGATGGCACGAGTACCATTGTTGCGGATTCCTTTGACTCAAAACCACCGGCGCCTCAGGTTGCAATGGGCCCATCAACACCAACAGTGGCAAGCTGAATGGCAACAAGTTGTGTTTTCGGATGAGTCAAGGTTTAACTTGCAGCACCATGACGGCAGGATACGAGTCAGAAGACATCGTGGCGAGCGCGACCTTCCAGAATGCATCCTGCAGCGTCATTCAGGACAAACGCCAGGGGTGATGGTGTGGGGTGCAATCAGTTACCATGGCCGTTCCCGTCTGATCAGAATCCATGGCAATCTGAACAGTGACCGGTACATCAGGGAAGTTGTGCAACCCGAGGTCATCCCCTTCCTGCAGAACCTTCCAGGCGCTGTATTCCAACAGGACAATGCCCGACCGCATGTGGCCAGAAATGTCTTCGCCTTTTTCCAAGCACATCAGACGCCCTTGTTCCGCTGGCCTGCTCGTTCACCAGACATGTCCCCAATCGAACATGTGTGGGACAGGGTTGCTCATCGATTGGCTCGTCAGACTCCTACAGCAGCAACTGTGGATGAACTGTATACCCGTGTAGACAGAGCATGGCAGGACATTCCCCAGGCCCTTATTCAGAGCTTGTTTGACTCAATGCCATGACGTTTAGAGGCTGTAATTGCATCCCACGGTGGTTTCACCCGATACTAATGTGACAATAAAACGCATTGTATTGACCTGAAAATCTAATGGTTTCTTTTCTGACCCATGATATGAAAATGCTCCAAATTTAATGCAGATTGGGCTATTCCATCAGGGTGTTGCGATTTTTATAAACAGTAGTGTACATATGAATGGTTTTCTAAAGTGACTTTCCGAACTTGGGTTTTTTCTGGGTTTATTTTTTCCACCTGGGTTTTTTCTGGGGTTTTTTCCTGGGTTTTTTCCCATCTAGGTTTTTTCCTGGGTTTTTATTTTCTCAGCAGATGTCGCTGGGATAGAAAACAACCTAGACCTAGGTGGAAAAACCCAGGTCTGGCATCGCTGGTTTTATAGGCATATGAAACACCTTTCTAATGAGAAGGAAGTTTTTAATATATAATGCCTTAACCACGTAGATATTATATTTTGCCCCATAACCGGTATATCTATACATTTGTAACAAACGTCGGGAGATGATTCTTGGGATCGAAACAAGACAAAATGTCCCTATGAAGATATGTCCTACAAAGCATTGTTACCGAGTTACATGCGACGGCGTTACAGGGTGCCATATTGGCCACATCACAGGAGATGCTCTAACATGGATTGGCAAATCTCCTCGAAGATACCTGCGTCCTTTAGAACATCTACACAGGCGTTATTGATACGCTCTTCCAGATCGTTGATGTCGTTAACCGGAGTAGCGTACACAAAACTTTTCATGCATCCCCACAGAAAAAAAGTTCAAAGGATTAAGGTCAGGAAGCCGGACAGGTCACCGCACTGGACCTCGACGCCCGATCCACCAGTGGAAAAGTGTCGTCCGAAAACACTCCTGTATAGTGACAACAAAGAAAATGAGTAAGATCTGTGTTTAGTACGCATGTAACGCAGTAAAAACGCTTTGTAGAACATATATTCATAGGGACATTCATGCTTTGATCCCAGAAATCACCCCTGACATTTTTTTACAAATGTTTAAAGTATTGTTAAGGTTCTATGGTTACAATTAGCAAATTGAAATGTGGCGCGCGCGTTCATTTCACGTAAACTTTCACGTGGAGTATTAAAATAGAATTCAAACAGTTAAAACCATTGAGTTATGCCACCGAAAATTGACAGGAATGGGGGGAGGGCTGTATAGCAGCCCTTTCTGATGCCAAATTCAGCTATTCCGAAATATGAAAGCATGCAAGAAGCGAGGTTTCATAGTTTCCAAGAAAGTGACATCAAAGGCAAAACCAGAAGCGGCCATTCCTGAGGGTACCAATCCGAGACCATCTACAAGCTGTAATCCTGACGTCGTCCGGAAAATTCGGGCTCTCGTAACCGGATGTATCCCACCAACGTAACGGGGCATTTCAAGAAGGTAGGGACATTTGTGTACACGGTAGATAATTATCACCCGTGATTTACAACTGGAGAAGAGACACAAGAGTCACGTTCATAAGTTATTGCTGCACTATGTTCAAGAGTGACGGGCCATATGATGAGATATGGCGGATGAAAAGTGGAAAAGTGCGATATGGCCAACTCCCGTAAACTTTTCAACTACGATACTGGCGGATGAAAAGTGGAAATACGTGACGAGGCGTATGTTTATTTAAGCGACTACAACAGGAGCCGTACCATTTTTACCGCTCAAGATGTTCTAAGGACTTCAGAAAATGATACAGTGAATTCAAGGAAACATTTTCAAAAAGTTTCATGATCGTGGCGGGATACATCTACAACGGCAAGTTAACTTTACACAGTTGAATCAAAGGACAGCCAACGCTATGTGCTATCAAACTAACTTTGTATCCCCATATTTACCGTGACAGCCCTGGTTTGTACGGTACAGAGGCAAACAAGGTATGGCCGCACCAAGACAAGGCACCGAGTCACACCGGCGCGTAAACTCGTCTGTTCCTGGAACGCATGCAAGAAGATACCGGAATGTACTTCATTCCAGTCAGGAATTTTGTGGCTTTGGTCTACTTAAACGGGCCCTAGGAAAGAGACAACCGCGAACAGTAGATGTTTGGAAAGCGTGTCAACAGGAGTGATTACGAATTGATCTTGGTGTTCTGCGTTCCAGCTTCCTGCAGTGGAAACTACGATACAGGGCAATGGCAGCAATGCATGGCTACCAGAATGAATACACTCCATGGTAGCGAAAAGGGTTTTCCATCTTTTCTGGTTTTCTGTAACTCGTTACCATACATCCCTAACAATACTCTATATTTAAACGTTTTAAAGCATACTATGAAATAAAGGTATATGTAGTTACCAAGCAGAAGGTTAGTCTGATATTAATAGTCCAAAAAAGTCCATAAGCATTTTCTTACAAGATTATGAGCGATGCTCAGACAAAAGAGAAATTCATTAATATATTGTTAATAATATAATTTGTTATAACGTCTCTATAGCAATTTTAATCAAATATAACGTTTATTTCCAGATGCGGTAATTGTGATCTCGAGCCAAATGAGTATTTCAAAGGCAAAGTGTACGAATTATTCATCTATTTACCCATCAGCAACATGGCATCGTACGCAAGCGTTTTCCTGACCTTGGCGATGACAGTGGAACGGTTTATTTTCGTCCGTTTTCCACTGAAAGCGCGACTTGTGTGTGTCAGGAGCCGAGCAAGAGCCATTGTCGCCTTCGTCGTGTCTATTGCCATTCTTCTCCACGTGCCACGTTTCTTCTTATTCGAAGTTAACTTCGGTAGCAAATCACAACCGCCACCGTTTCTGATACTAGAATGCTTATTCTCGACGACTCCATCAGCCTATTCCAGTTCGGTTTCTTTAGCTCCAACTCACGTACGATCCTCGCTATCAAATGCGATTTGTGTCATCAATCGTTTTAATGGCACATCCGCTGATGATTCATTGCCTTTGGGTATAACGCTGCATCGAAGGATACATGGTATGCCGTCGGCAGAGCGCTTCGGTAGCGAAACGAAAAGAAGACGTCACCGATCCAATGATATTTATTTCTCAGGGGCGAACCAAAGCGTCGACACTTTCAAAGAAATGACGACAATTTTCGCCAGTGAAGAGAATAAACACGATTTGAAAAAGAATTGTGACGTTTTAAGAAATTACAGAAAAAACGAGAGCATTTTAAATTACGCGCATGAAAATTCTATAGAAAAACTAAGATTACATAATAATGATAATAATTTTAAATATCTCAATTGGACTTATCCCAATTATTCTAAAACATTAACACCAACCGGAGCCTTCAACTCGGCTGCGTTTAATATCGAAGCTTTGTTAAAAGCTATAGATTTAAGTATCGTTTCGTCAAGACTTAAAAGAAAAATTACTTTGGACTTCTCACTATCGAAGTATGATGAAGGAAGCGCGTTTTTCAACGTAAGTTGTTCTAAAGGGATTAAATATATGATGGACCACCTGAACTGTTCCAAACCAAACTCAAGTGAAAAAGTGACAGTCCAGAGGACTAACTTCTACAAAAAATATTATGGGATCTATTTTTACTTCATAATCTGTTTTGAACTGACCAGTTCAATAACAATGGCAATATTAAATGTTTATCTAATGCGAACGCTTCGTCGAAATTGCCAAGAAAGTCAAGCCTTAAAAGCGTTTCGAGGATTCCCAGAGAAATGGTTACGAGACCAGCAACGCCTCACAGCTACACTTATTGCGATAACGACCATATCCATAATAGCAGTGATATTCAGCACATTGATTAATGACCCCGTCGCGGTACTTTTATTTGGTTCGAATTACAAAGATACAGACGATTATAGAGTGCTCCGCCTTTGCAATAATTTAGCATACACCATCAATAACTCGATAAACTTTTTACTGTATGCGGCGTGCAACATAAGATTTCGCAACGAAATGCGCAACGCCTTTAGAGAATTCTTTCACTGCTTCTACCCCCAAGAAGAAAATGCAAAACTGTATCAGCTGAGAAGAAGGAAAAACACAGAGATTGATGCGCACATTTTCACTCTCAAGGATAATACGAGTCGGCAGGGGTCGGCGTCAAAGTTTTCTATCGACCGCGATTCGAGACCTGTAAGTAGAACTACGCTTACCAGTGTTTCCTCAGAAAATGACGCAGATCACAGAGCCATATTGTTCTAATTACCAATCGACTAACATGTAAAAATTTGTAATAATTCATTGCTATGATAGAAGAAAACACATTAACGACAAAGAAAACGAATCAAATTGAAAAATCAAATTTCTTTCCCAATAATAATAATAAACGTTTTAAATTTACAAGGCTTTTCACTAATTTTTTTATAATTTATTAGTATAAAATGGTATCATTTCTTCTCGGATATAAACATTTAACAAAATTATTAATGTCTAAGTGAATTATTAAGACCATGAAAGCAAAGAGCGTTGAGAGTAATTTAACAAAATAAAAAATAAAATTTTAATTGAAAGACTGATACAGCATGCTTATTTTAATAAACAATTTTTTTTTTTTCAAAAATAATCATAAGGATTTTATCCTACCTCCAAAACTCTGGCATCGTAAACTGTGCCAAAGTTGGAGAGAGCCTGCAGTCCCTATAACAGATTTTAAGCAAAAGCCCCAAACTTCTAATTAAAAGTAACCAACATTTCTATCGGGACAAAAATAGAGCCAACACGAACATTAATCTCCATCACAACATTTGGTCGCTAATTCCTGGAAATTTTCTATAAAATGTCTAGAGAATTTTCTCTTTGTCTCGAGTGTTGTAAATTCAAGAGAGCTCGAGACCTGAAACTCGAGCCAAAGCTTAAATTTCGGTTTAATGGACCGAAAAATAACGATTCCGCTCGGAGAAAATTTATGCTCAAGTAAAATTATGTGCTGCAAACACTATAAAATAAAAGCTGCAAATTAATGAAGACAGACCATTAAGAAAAATTAAACCAAATAGGAAAAAATAAAGCCTGCTTATTACAGAGTGCAACAATACAAATTTTAAAAAATAAGCCGCCTTTATTCTACATTATAAAAAATTTGGAGAAATAATATTCCATAGATTCGCTCTTGAGTTTCGCAACGCGGCATATTCTTCAATTTCATCTATTAATGACAAAATTTGATTAAAATTTACCAATTATATTGCTCGGCAGACGATGCCAAGGAAAATTAAGTTGTTTTTAATGTCTTTTTTTTTTATAAATGAAGCTTGCATTGGAATGGCGTAAACATGCTCAATTTTTAATTTCCGAAATTGCTTAATATTCTGTGAATTAAAACATTTTCAGGATTTTATTTGTGTGGGTCCTTAACAAAAGGTTGCAGCTTTAAATTTTTGAAAACGATTAAATAAATTATATTCACTCTCAAAGGAGAAATGATTTTGAAAATCACGTCCATTTCACTTAATAACGTTTCATATACACAGTGTCTCACCTGAAGTGAACTAATAGCTAACTTCTAAAATACAAATTTGACAGAGTACTTACAATTTAAGAATTATTGTATTTTTATGTGAGGGTTTTCATGTATATTCCATTTCAAAAAACCATCGCCATTATCGAATGTAGAAGTCAACTTTGAAATGCCCAATGGAAACCCCTATTTTTAATGGTATTTTCAGATTGTACACAACATTTGAGAAATGTTTTATTCTTGATGTTTTTTCAATTGATCCAAATGTTTAGGAGATAAAGTCAATCAAAGTATAGTGTGTTGGGATTTAAAAAAAAGGCAAAAACAGAAATTGTTCCTAAACAAAATGGATTATAAAAATGGATAGCAATGTTTTTATTTGCAAAATGGATAGAATAATGCAAAATAATATTTTTACAGTCATTCAAAACAATGGTTGTACAATGAATGTTATGATAAATGTTGAAATAAGTCCTTCTTTCTAAATGCAGTATTGTTTCCTCCTCCAACGCATTGCACGTAGCTCGGATCCTGCACTGCATATCCTAGGTTGTTGTTGGTCACTTCTGTAAACTGTATCTTTAACAGCCCCCCCCCCCCCCAAAGAAAAAAAGTCGACAGGAGTTAGATCAGTGGATCGAGGGGGTCGTTCAACTGGTCTTCCTCGACCAATGCATCTGTCATGGAAAGCGTTCGTAACAGCGATCCGAGCTATGTGGGAGCAGTGTGGTGGGGCACGGTCTTGCTGAAACCACATTTGTAGTCGGGCTTGAGGAACAATTTATTTTTTGCCTTTTCTTTTAAATCAAAACAGACCACACTTTCATTGCCTCTATCTCCTAAAGGCTTGGATCAATTGAAAAAACACCAAGAATAAAAAATTTCTCAAATGTTGTTTACAATCTGAAAATACCATTAAAAGATAGGGGTTTGCAATGCACATTTCAAAATTGACTTACATATTCGAAAATGGCGTCAGTTTTTTTTGTTTTTTTTTGGAAATGGAATACACATACAAACTCGTCTCATAAAAGTATAGTAATTCTGTACAAATTTGTATTTTAGAAGTTGCTATAGGTTCACTTTAGGTGAGACGCCATGTATAATGAAACTTACAATGTTTCATATATCGACTGATTAATTTAAATTAATACAAATAAGAGCACATCTACAGAGGTTGAGTCAAAAGTAGTGGCCGATCACCGCGCAAACTTTTAAAAGGACACCAGGCAGGAACCACTCATTGCTAATGTTCAAAGTAGAGTTCATCATGCTCGATGGTCTTCAACCAAAGATCAGCCAGTTGGCAGATGCCCTCGCGAAACCACTTCTCCGGTTTCTGATGGAAAAAGTCTCTGACATCTTCAAAATCACTGACATTGGCGAAGTGCCGTCCACGCAGGAAATGCGCTATGGACCGGAAGAGATGGTAGTCGGAAGGTGCCAGGTCGGGGCTGTATGCTAGATGTGGCAGACCCTCGATTTTTTTCCCAGCAGTTGACGACACACCTTAACCCGTTGTTGTGCTTCCGCGGGCGTCAGCTCGTGGGGCACAACTCGGCAGCTCCTGTTGACCTTCCCCATGGCGTGCAGATGTCGAACCACACTCGATTGTGAATATCCCGGTGTCCACCGCTAGTCCACGGGTGGTGCTGCCTGGTTTGGCTTCCACTTGTTGCCATAGGGCTGCGTAATCCACTTCGTTGGGTCTTCCGCTCCTTGGCGTCTCTTCCAGGCCCATGTCTCCAGACGAAAAGCGGGAGAACCACCGTCGTGCTGTCCGTTCATTGGTCAGACCCTGATCTTCCACCCAGCAAATTTCGGCGGCTGCTGCTCGCGCACTGGTCCTCTTTTTCCAATAGTGACGAAGGAGCCCGCGTATCACCAATTTTCCTGCCATATTTTTACACTGGCTGACGCAAGAACTAGGTATTTGAGCTAGGAAAGAGGTAGGAAAAAACTAAGGATTTGAGCAACTTCGTACGCTTATAATAATTGGTGCTAGACAAGCTGCATTCGGTATTTGTGAAAGTGATAACATTTTCGGCATTTCTTTTAAGTTGCTCGTTTGTGCCGAGAATGCTGCAACACCCAAAAATTCATCAGGCTAAGACCGCCTTGTGCTCGAGAGCATCTCATCAGCGACAAGAGTCAACTACGTTTGGACTGGATTATGCACATCAAATCCGATCAGAACGACAGCAACAGCAGTAGAGCTCGCCAAGGGTATTTGCCGCCGGGGTACAAACAATATATGCTTTATCCACTGCCGCCCTATCAAACAAGGTTAAGTGCCATCTAGGTGCCTTGCACCATTTGCTCCCTCGGGTTGGTGCGGCCCTTGAGGATCAGTTACCACCAGCGTCCTATAACCGTGTATTTTATAATGTTTTAATTTTTTTTATCTTACTATTGTTTATTATATATTTTTTGTGTAAATTCCGTTGGAAACTTAAATAAATAAATAAATAAATAAATAAATAAATAAATAATTTTATTATGTGGGAGATTTCAGATATCGCATAAACAATAAGAGACGATGGTTTCGTCACAGACGATAAGAAAATAGACTTGATTATCGTCTTTGGGTTTCGCTTTGTGTGGCAACGCGACAAAATCTGGTAGTAATTCTGTTGTGGTCTGTGGTATATATTAACATGAAGCATTAGGTTCTGTGGTCTGTGAAAACAACACTGAACATTATATCGTATCAGGATACTGTTGCCGTCCACGTCTAAGCGTTTATGTCCATAATCATCACTCCACAATATGGTCTCTTTCATCACTAGGCTCACAAGGTTCGTTTTAGTATCTGTAGAAGCAGATTCACGAGTTTGCTCTACTTCAGTGTTCCACGGAGTGGCCTGATCTTAATCCCATCGAGCAAGATGTTCAATCAATCTATCCATTTTGAAATAAGGATGTGGAGCATTGGGAGTTATTACTGTTAAACAATTACCTATAGTTTTCTCTATGGAACGACCATAGATGAGTAGTACGTTTACAAACTCTATTTGATACTGATTAAATAGATCCGATTTGAGCTAATCCAAAAAATACCTCCCGTTTACAAACATCCGACTCAAATCGAAAAGATACTCTTGCGGGAACACATACATCAATACAATGTCGATTCTTAGCTCATAACGGCATTAATCGTTGTCCTATAAGCAAGATAAATAACCCGTCCGAAAGACATAAATGCTTTTGTGTATATACGCTTTCCATATCGTTAAAGTAACGCATGTTGAATAAATAAAGAATGCATTTGAATCCATTAAAATTAATTTCACAAAAGAAGAAGAGGTTAACGGACGACTACCGTTTCTGGATATCATAGCAGCAGAGAAAAAACTCACTGTGCTTTGATGTCTACAGAAAGAATAATTTCGTTCTGGCCTTTATTAATAGTGTCTCAACTCATTGTGTCCCGCAGAAATTGGCTGCCTTTTACCAACAAATAATGAGAGCCTACCAAATACCCTTAAACAGGGGTAACGAACTGAAGAAGATAAAGGTTTTGCAGGGGTTAATAGATACTCCTCCAAAATAATTGACAGACTGGTTATAAAAATATAAAAACATATAATTATGGAAAATATCACTACGTTAAAAAGTGAAAGTGCTAAAAACCAATTCCTAGTTCTACCATATAATAATATGGATTCAGTTAAACAAAGGATATTGCCAAGATATTCGGATTAAAATTAGCGTTCACAAGTGAACAAATCGATTAAAAAATTCATCGGTGTCAGCAAATTTAGAGGCAATGGCAGTCGAAGAATCCACCGATCACCCCCACTGCGATCGGTGCATGTGCCGATCACTCATTGGCGAAGATGAGAGAAAATAGACCAATGAGCGATGGAGATCGACGGCGGCAAAAACGCAATGCGGCGCCGTTTTCAAGAAAGAATATAGAGAGAGGAATAATAGTTTCGAAAGGGTTCGGAAGAAAAATTGGGTGCCGGAGAAGAATGGAGCCGAAGAAGAGGCGGTAATGGAAATTTAAGAAGAGAGAAGCATAAGGAGCAACTGAGCACGGAAGTCGGAGACGTAAACGAGAAAGGAAGATGACGTCGCGTCAGCGTTCTAGCAGTGAGCTCCGATGTTCGGAAAATTATTCGAACCTCCCAGGAGCGAAGCGTAGAAAGGCTCGCTCAAGCACGGACAGAAGCTCGACCGAATCTAGGAGAGCAGCAGGCAGGTTCTAAATTAAAGCCACAGCTGCAAGCGTAATAAATGGTAAAGAAGGCGAGGAGAACGGACGGAGACGTGAGCTACGAACGGGTTCTACGTCGTTCATTCCCGCTACCAGCTCTCATCGCAAGCAGCGGACTTATTCGACCAGAACGTTCATATCTTCTAGTCACCATAAAGTCAGTGAGGAATCAGCTATAATTCCAGCCAGGGAGGGATATCATTTGGATACATCGTCTCGAGAAGACACAGCAGATAATGGGGGGGGGGGCGCCCTCTTCGCAGTCACATGACGCGTTCCTGGCTTCACAAGAACATTTGTCAGTGTAAGCGAACAAGATAAGTGTTATCTTTAAGTTTTATTGCTAAGGGCTAAGTAGTTAAGTTCCGCCCCAGGTCGATAAATTTGCTAACGTCTTATTTTATTAATTTTAATACAACAGACCTCATATCGGTTGATGTCAGCCGTGACGTCATGCACTGGTGCGCGCTTATCCTGGGAGGCAAAACATCGTCCTTCTACACGCATAGCCATTATATGCCACGCTCGTTCACTGGCTTCTAATAAAGCATGCTAACTTCAGTTATTTGCTGGACGAAGAAAAACAAACTTATATTCATAAACTCACTCTGAGTAAAGGAGACAGTGTGCTTGATCCGCATTATGGCGGAAATTTTCTGGTAGAATAATCTTGCGTTTTGGCCGGAGGTGGTATGGCTTGGTATCAACAGCTGTCTTATCGAAACGCCAAGTATGTTTACGGACGAAAATTTGAAAGCATTCATAACGATCAATGCACTGCTGGTCTATTTCGATGTCATCGGCTTCGGTGGGTCAGTGGTTGTGTGATCGCCTCTGATGCCCGAGGACGCGGGTTCGATCCCGGCCAAGGATGACGAGCATTTTTTCAAGGGGGAAAATCGTGAGATCATCCACTTCCTTCGGAAGGGAAGTAAAGCCGTTGGTCCCGTGCAGGGTTGTTTGTTTTAAATGATTTAAAACAATTGTTTTAAATAAAAAAAAAAAACTGGTTCAAAACATGTTTCAAACCAAAAAAGTTTATTCGGAAACAAAAAACATTTTGTTGTCTGAATTTGGTTAACAAAACTTGTGAAATTAAAAAAAATGTTTATGACAGGAATATATTCTGTCTACAAAGAAAACAAGAATGATTTTACCGCCAAAGCGGATAAAGGGAGCACATTTTCTTGTTATAGCATCGTACATGGATAGATAGAATTAACCAACATTTTAAAACACTTGAGAGTAAATAAATAAATATGAAAACTAAATTGTAAATTACTATTTAAATAGGCTAACGTATAGAGAGAATTTAAAAGAATAAACTTGAAGAATGAAAGGTAAATGGAGAGTGAAGTTATTCCTCATACACTTAAAAAAATAAAAGTTCTTTAATTTGTAAGAATTCTCACATAATGTTAAACGAAGTGAGCCTCAAATGCTGAAGCGTTATGTGTAAGCATCTATTAGATTTTCATATTAAATTACTAAAGTCTTATTGAAGCAAGCGATTAACTACTATTAAATTAATTAGTAATGAGTTTTAGATACCATTAAGCCTAAGAATACTATACTCTTGATTCAAATAAGCTATGGATAACAAAAGATCTAATAACGCGTAAGGAGTTGGTTGATATATTACACGCCATATCTTAGCATTAAAAGTTCTATAAATTCTGTATTGTACCATTAGGGCACGTGCTACAAAACCAATTGCCACTATCATTATTTACACGTGATATTCACTCATGGCACGTTGTTACGAGTTGTTTGGTGCCATATGGTATCACCTTTAAGGCACATGCTACTAAGCCAATACAATTATCATTATTTACACGTGATATTCACTCATGGCACATTGTAACGAGCTGTTTGATATATTACATGCCATATCTTAGTATTGAAAGTTCCAATGGTACCATATGGTTTCATAGGGCACCATTAGGGCACTTGCTACTAAACCAAAAACAATTACCATTATATTCTCATGATATTCACTCATTACATGTTGTTACGAGTCGTTTGATATATAACATGCTATATCTTAGCATTGAAAGTTCCAATGGTTTCATAGGGCACCATTAGGGCACGTGCTACTAAACTAATAACTATTATTTTCTCATGATATTCACTCATTACATGTTACGAGTCGTTTGATATATTACATGCCATGTGTTAGAATTGAAAGTTCCAATGGTACCATATCATGCCATAGGGCACCATTAGGGCACGTGCTACTAAACTGTTAACCATTATCATTATTTTCTCGTGATAGTCACTCATGGCACGTTGTTACGAGTCGTTTGATATATTACATGCCATATCTTAGCATTGAAAGTTCCAAGGTTACCATATGGTATCATAGGGCACCATTAGGGCACGTGCTACTAAACCAATAAC
>JAHWFO010015474.1:884434-902693 GCA_023313115.1 Rhysida immarginata | reverse complement strand
ATGGTATCATAGGGCACCATTAGGGCACGTGCTACTAAACCAATAACTATGATCATTATTTACACGTGATATTCACTCATGGCACGTTATTACGAGCGTTTGATATATTACATGCCATATCTTAGCATTGAAAGTTCCAATGATACCACTTGGTACCATTAAAACACGTACTACTAAACAATTCAGACATCACTATGTACCGTTATATTCATTCATGAGACATCCTTGCACGTACACGCGCCATTAGACCGATACTTGCTATCACTAGTTACTCTTATATTCGTTCATGATATGTTGTGACAATTTGTTTGATATATTACATGCCATAACTTGTTATAGGAAATGTTTAAGAGGGTATCATAATGGTACCATTAAAGCACGTGCTATTAGAGCACGTACTTATTCCTGCTATCTCACGTTCGTACTTCTGCGTACTCTGTCCCATTTTAATGGATTGGTGAAAACAGACTGTGAAAAAGTTAATTCGTTTTCAAGTTATCGTAATAATTGCTAAGCTCCCTAGGAATAAAAAAATTCTCTTGATTTAGGGACCGAACTGCCCTTTTAATAATCGTCAAACACGTGCATCCTGCACGCACACCATCTCATTAACGTTTAGACCACGCGCAGAACCGAATCCATGTTCTCAACACGCTTTTTACCAAATGCGAGGATAATTCGTTTCTTCCAGCAATTCAAGACATGATTGAATGAATTGTGAGATTGCAATACATGCAATTCAATACATGCAACGCAATGATTTGTGGGATTGTCTACAGACGGACGGACGGACGGACAGCTGGACAAACCGATCACATAAGCACATTTCTATATATAGAAAATGTGCTAAAAAGGCTGGAATGAATTTTCATTTTGAAATCGAACACTACTGACAAAAAAACACCGGTGCTTAAAGTTATTTAAACATTATCACACAATGTGGGAAACCAGGTCTGCTAAGCTTGGATTTAAGTGAAATTTAAATATGTTACGTACCCTTTCCACTATTATATGCGACAGTAACTCATGCTAATGGCATTAGTTAACGAGATATAACTATTTAACGTGAGTCATGTAGGCTATTGATGTATATTTACAAATTCGGACAGTTTGACATTCTAGTAGCCTATGTGGTCATGTGGGTAAGTCAATAGACTACAATGGTGAAGGTTCCGGGTTCAATTTCATTTAATTTAATTTTTTAAACATGTTTTTTGAACAAATTATGTATGAAACTATTATTAATTATTTAAAACATTTTTATAGTTGTTTTCCTATTATATTTTATTTTAGAAAGGTAACAAATTATTTATTTTTAATAACTTATTATACTGGGTGGATACAAAAATGAGCCTCCCCCCCCCCCTTTTATTATCGTAACCGAAGCAGATATGTCAATTTCGATGAATCCAATGAATAGAAAGTTGTGGGTGGCCTATCTCATGGTGCACTTTTCATCATCCCAAATATGCAAATTAGGACACATTCAAATCCTATCTTTAAAACCGTAACAGATACACGAAAAATTCCAAGTGAAGATTTGTTCAGCATAGAATTCCGAACAAAACAAAATAAAAAATTTCCAAAATCTGATAAACGGTTCACCAACAATCACATGTTGAATTTATTAGTTACCTCCCTATGCACTTCACAGAGACATTTGCATGTTCAACATGCAAATCAAGAAATTACCAAAAATTACCATAATAACATTCGCTTTCATGAGGAGGCATGTGTCAGCATACAGAAAACAGAATTCCAGGATGGCAAGCTACACTTTTCCTGAAATGGTCAACATGATCTTCTGCTTTGGATTGTGATTGTTAGTGATCAGTTTTCGTTTCGTTTGGAATTCCATGCTGAACAAGTCTTCAATTGGAATTTTACGTGTATAAGTTGCGGTTTTGAATGTGTCCTAATTTGAGAGTGCACCATGGGATAGGTCACCCACAACTTTCTATTCATTGGATTCATCAAAATTGACATATCTGCTTCGGTTACGATAATAAAAGGGCGGCCCATTTTTGTATCCATCCAGTATAATAAGTTATTAAAAATAAATAACTTCCTCAAATGAAATATAATATGCAAAAAATTATAAAAATGTGTTTTTAATAATTAATATTAGTTTCATTTATAATTTGTTCAAAACATGTTAAAAAAAATAAATTAAATTTGGAAACGAGCAAATATTGAAACCGGGACCTTTAGCATTGTAATCTATCGACTTACCCACATGACCACGTTGACTACTTGAATACCACATTGTCTGAATTTGTAAATATACATCAATATCCTACATAACTAACTTTAAATAATTATATCTCGTAAACAAATGCCCGAGTTACTATGCCATATAAGAGTGAGAGGGGTGCGTAATAACATATTTAAATTTCAGTTAAATCCAAGCGTAACAGACCTGGTCCTCCTCTTGTGAGACTGTATGTTGAGACAGAAACATTACCTTTATTTTATTAATCAAAATTATTTAAAGAAATATAGTTTTTATTCATATCAGTAAATAAAATGATTTCAATCTAATGCATCATATTCATGCAATATGTTTAAAAGCATTAAATATTTCTTCAATAATATGTTTGAAACAGTTGTTTTAAACCAAATTTTTGTTTTAAAACATGTTTAAAAAAGTTTAAATTAAAACTGTTTTCTTCTCCAAAAACTTTTTTTTTTTCAACCCTGGTCCCGTGTAGTCGTTTGCTGGCTGCACGTTAGAGAACCCTTGCGAGGCAAAATTTGCGGCCCATATAACGCCATCCTGATATGATCATAGTTGCTGAAACGGTAATACCAACCAAACCAAACTATACTGATGGTAAAAAAGCGGGATGATCTGGCTGTTTTGATCTCCGGCCTCAGAAAATTTAATTTGTTATATTTTCAATCATTTGTGGGGTTCAATCCTTCTTATCGATAGCTTGCAATCATAATATTCTTCGATTCTTTTCCAACGAGCGGCTTTTGAGAATGTTAAAAAAGCCGCTCCATTGTATAATTTTTTTTCTAGTTGCACATCCAACTGCAGAGCAGCTTGAAAGAATTATAAATAAATTACTACAAACCAAATTTACATAAAAATAATCATTTTTTTTGTCAAATAATCAAAGTGAGCCACCCAAAATTACATAAAAAAGCAATCGCCACGATCCTTTTGCCTATCACAGTTCCCGTAGGTACATGAAAACTGCAACCGCTGTTGTTTTATCCAATCATAATTTTTTTTTTTATAAAAGCATAAGTAAAAAATATTTTATATAAAGTATATATAAAATAGTGTATTTAAAAAATAAATACCGGTATTTAGTGCATGTTTCATTTCCTGATCTGATTCAAATGCACATCTTGAAATTGTAAATAAATACATAATTAAAAAATAAAAGAAATATTGTGAGAAATTCTTTGAATATTTATAAATTTTTTTAGCAATGTTAAAAAATTTAATTCACATCTTATAAGCTCCTCCATCTTTGTTCCTGATTGGATAAAACAACGGGGGTTGATGTTTTCATGTACCATTGTGAAATACGCTTCCCGGAGATACTGCGACTTTGCTAAATACTGACGATGTAGCCAGTATGGCTGCCTTTCAGAATTCTACTCCTGCCATTACTGATTGGACCAATTAAATTAAATTTAAATAACACTGTACTATGATGATTTTTCAATTGAAAAATGTTAGGAAAAATTCTGCGACCCGGATTCGAACCAGGAACCTCAACTATCATGGCCGACGCCTCTACCAATTGGGCTATCCCAGACACCACGGACAGCCAATGATAGTAGAGGTTCCTGATTCGAATCCGGGTCGCAGAATTTTTCCTTCCATTTTTCAATTGAAAAATCATTACCTATGCTTGGAGAGCATCTCCAGTTTATAATCATTATTATTTACTGTTACTATGATGTCTATGATGTTTATTTCTATTTATTTGCACCGAAAACTGTGTGCTTATTCATAATTTAATAATTACGTTTGTGACTTTTGAACTGACATTAAAATCTAATGCCAAAATGTCACGTCTTCTCATTTCCCACTCTGTGCACGCTAAAATATTAATTTGTTATCAATTAAGTTAATTATCCGTGACAATCGGGGGCACCAAAGACAAAATACCTATTAAAGAAAAATCAGGAAAAATCGTGTGCCATCTGTGGTAGTTACTATCACGGACATTTAAAACGAAATATTAATACAAGAATTAAGGAGCATTGAAAACCATTAAATTCGCGGAACATGTTTTAAAGCATGGACATAAATATGATTCAAAGCTCATGGATTCATATTACCAAAGACCATAAATTATTAAATTTTCTGGAGTCAATGGAAATTGTAAAAATCTCGCCCAATCAACTAAATAGTGATGAAGGCCCAATGAAAGTCGCCGATTGAATGAAATGGTCAATTCAGTTTCGTAGTTTTTATAAATAGCAGCATTTATTATTGTAGAATTTAATATTAACTTTCAAATACTTACCCCATGAAATTTATTTAGTTTGGATCTTGTTAGGAATCTTGTGTAGGCCCATATTTGGCGCTCACTTATTAGGGATCACTCGTTGATGCGGTTCGCGACAATAAAATGCTGCATTGTGCGAGATGCGACAGATTATGTGATGGTCGGTACCATAGGTTAAATTCTGTTTGTGGCCAATGACAATTTTTTTTGGCGATGCAACTTAGAAATTAAAATCATTGCTCTAAACCGTAAATTGAAAGTGTTTTTTTTTTCTTATATCATGGAATATGAAAAAGACAGGCAAAAATATTATTCTATAAATGGAGTTACTGCCTTCTAGAAAAAGTTTTTGCTTTGCCAATGGAAAAATATAAATTTGTAATCTTAAGATTTTTCTGTCTTTGATTCCATAAATTCGCTATCATTTAAAAAGCTCGTTGAACAAAAGCCTATGATATAAAAAAATAAATAAAAATATTCTCCCTTATCTCCCTTTTAAAATCATATCCTTTGATCTTACCGGGTCAATCTCTTTCTGATTCAACTTGATGCGAACTGTAAGAAGGAATGCAAACATAAGCTTGTGCTTTTCGAATAGCGACCGGCAAACATTCGTGTAGAGGCTGAACGTGAAATATTCATTAATGTTGACTATACGTTGCCCCAAATCACCTGAAAATAAATAAAACAGAACAAATCCATAATCGCACATTATTTTTTTTCTAAGTTTGTTTTATTGTCTTTAAAATTTTATAGTAGGAAATGCAAGATAAGAAAAAAAAAACGATGCACTTGCATAGAAATTTAAAATACATAAAAGATAAATAAAATGATAATAGTGTCCATAAATGTGAAATAGAATGAATATGGAATATACTGGGTAAATGAAGAGGAACTAATTCTGAAATAGTGTTCGTTTTTTGTTTTTATTTCGTTTTCTGTGTGAAATCTAATAGAGAATGCCGTATAGAGAATAATAGATCTCTCTTAAATTCATGACAATAGCCTCTTTTCTTTAAAAAATAATACGAAGGGCGTTCAAATTAGACCTGGAATTCATTTTTTTATAAAATCAGGAAACTACAAAAAAAAAACCCACCAGCTATTTCTCAAAGAACTCTCATTGCTTCTCTACACATCTTTTCCAGCGCTCTGGGAGCATCTGCATACCAGTTCTATAGAAATCTTCAGGCTGATGTCGAAACCAAGTCAGGACAGCCATTTTCACTTCCTCATTGGAGCCGAGCCTCTGCCCTCGCAAGAACTCTTTCAATGTTCCAAAAAGCTGATAATCGCAAGGAGAGAGATCCGGGCTGTATGGAGGACATGGTAAGATGTCCCATTTGAGTTCCGTCAGTGTGTCCATAGCCAGTTTTGCTGTGTGTGGTCTGGCATTGTCTTGCAGAAAACAAAAACCACTGGTAAGGAGTTCTGGGGTCGCTTTTTCCTTAGTGCCGGCTTCAGGGATGTCATCAATGCCACAGTAGTAGGGTGCATTTATGGTTCGACATTCTTCCAGAAAATCGACATGAATGATACCCTAAATAAACTAAAATACAGTCGCCATCACTTTCGTTGCCGACGGTGTCATCTTGAATTTCTTGGGCCGTGGTGAGTCAGTGTGTCGCCACTCCATGCTCGCACGCTTGCTTTCAAGAGTATGGAGATGAATCCATGTCTCGTCGGTGGTCACAACTCTGTTATATCGCTGCAGCAGCATGGAACAGATTTTCACCCGGGTGGTTTTGTGATCCTCGGAGAGTTGCTTAGGGAGCCATCTGGCACAGATCTTGTTGAATTTCAGTTTATCGTGGATGATGGTCTCCACACCACCAGTGCTGATGTTCAGTATTGAAGCCAATTCTCGGACATGAATACGCATGTTGTCCCTTATCAGCATATTTGTTCGTGCAATGATACCATCATTGACAGCAGTTGCTGGCCTTGCCTTATGAGGTTCATTGCTGGTGGATTCTCGCCTTCCTTCAAACTTTTGGCACCAAGCAAAGACGAATGATCGAGACAAACATAACTCGGTGAACTGTCTTTGAAGTCTCTGATGAATTTCAGATGCTTTCACACCTTCGTTATGGAGAAACATTATGATTATTCGTTGTTCCACATTGGTGTACGTATCGCTGTCTGCCATTTTGTTTAAACAAAAATCGGTTGTCATGGCAACCGGATGAGTGGTGCTACATTTGCATAAAAGGGGTAGTGGCCATCTCAACAAAGAAAGTTTAGATTATTACAACAATGAAATTTACAAAAAAATAAAGTCCAGGTCAAATTTGAACGCCCCTCGTATTTGTTTAGATGCAATTACTTGTATCTAAAACTAGCCAGAGTTTTGTTTTGCGTTTATTAAACCTTAAAATAGATCTTAGAGGCACGAAGTCCACAACAACGACTATCTACGCATTACCGCAAAAGTTTTTCTACGCATTTCAGAAACTTTCAATGCTTGCAGGAAATTGATAAGCTTATATGACTTCTAAGGCGGGAGATTTTGCAACTTATAAAAAAAATCTCCAATGTTGAAGGTTATCATTCAGTCCACGAATGCAAGTTATTGAAATTGTTAATAAAAATTTAAAGGTAAAATCTCTCTAAAAACGGAAAGCTTCATTTAAAATGGATATAAAGATGTTAATAATCACAGTGTTTATAAAATATTTCTATTTTAAAATATATTTATTTATTATAAAGCAAATTGAGAATGTCAGATGTTTCCGAAGGCCACGAATGACTTGTGTGGAAACGCGATATATGTAAGTTCGATGCAAATTAATACAATTTCAGATGTGAACTAAAAAAATTTGGAAAAGAACTAAATTTTTAAAAAAAAGTAAAATAAAAAAAAGAGATAAAAAGAATCAAAAGAAGAATTGGACAGGAAACCAAGGTGTAAAGAAAAAAAAAGAAACACAGAACCACCAGTTCGGATTATCGGGAAACAAGAGCGTCCACTTTTCATTTGATAACCTTCATATCCGTGTAGGTTATGAAATTCCCAAATAAGTATCACAGAAACTTATATGCACTGCAAATTAACAATTGTTTAAAATAATGTTCCCTTTGCTTAAGATATACAATAACCGTTATTATTTATGCAAACGTTAATATATTCATGCTAAAAAATTAAAGTTAATCATGTATAACCCGGAAATGCTCGAATGACCGTTAAGTAAATTATTGATTTCTATCAAAGAGCGTTGTTTCAATTCGGAAGTAAAAGGTGGCGCTGTATTCATAAGTACTCCGTCCTTGACAACGCCTTTTCATGTCATAGCACTGAAAAACTGTCTGTAATAAACTGTTTTGACCATGGCCATATGGCTCAGCGTACCCATCTCGATGATATAATTTGCGGTAGAACTGTTGGGTGTCTCGAGTTGGTCAAACTGTTTCTCAGGACTCAAACGTCATTTCCCGGCAAAGGTTTCAACAAGATAGGTTTTCCGCTTAAGTGGAGGGCGTCCAAAAGCTATGACGACTCAGTAGGATAGAAAACACAGCCAAAGTATAACATGACAGAACCTCATAGCAGCTACAAGAATAGCAGAATCTGTCCGTATCTCCAGATTATCTTCAACATGAGGATATTATACGCATAGACTAGCCAGCTCGTTTCCCGAATTTAAAACAGATTGAACATGTATGGGATGCGCTTGATCGACGCATTGCTGGCAAGCTGAAAATAACGTTGAATGTGGGAGTCTTACCTCAAACAGCATTGAGCATACCATACATGCTATGTTGCCCATCTCAATGCCAGAGATCCTCAAACAAGATACTAAAATTTGTAAGTAAACAAAAATAAAGGGACAGTCAAAAGTTGTTGGACACCTTCCCATCTTGGATACCAATGTAGTTACGCAAATTCCAATACAGGGAATAAATAGGAACTTGAGGTTGCTCTATCTGATGGAGCACCTTTCATCATTTCAGATATGCAAATTAGAACACTCGAATTCTATCTCAAATACCGTAAGAGATACAAAAAAATTCCAATTGCACATTTGTTCAACAGCAAATTGCAAACAAAACAAAAAAAAGTCTACCAAAATCCGATGAGCAGACCACCCACAGTCCTCACTGCAAGCTCTGCAACAGGACAATTGGCTTTTCTACTGTGTGTTTCTTACAAACAGTCATCTGATACAAAGTAAGTCTTTCCATCAATCCAGATAGTGTTTAATGTGATGTCCACTTGCACTATAGCATAATTCCACATGACATTTCAACGATGCCAGGTTGTTGCACGATAATTTTGCCTCGCCTCACCAAAACAGGACCATGTTGATCATTTCCTGGTTAATGTACTGTGCCATCTTGCTTTGGTCCGATTTTTTTTTTCAGCTTCAACATGCCTTTTTATACCAATTGCAGAGGAAACTGATGACTTTATGATAAATTGTGGAACTTTCCAGAACTGGATGAGGATGGTGCATGAAATAATTTGCAGAGCTTGCAATGAGGACTCTGGGTGATCCACTCATCGGATTTCGGTGAACTTTTTTTTTTATTTTGTTTGGAATTTGCTGTTAAACAAGTGTGCAATTGGAATTTTTTGTGTATCTCTTACGGTTTTCGAGATAGAATTTGCATGTGTCCATCAGACAGAGCACCCTCAAGTTCTTATTCATTCCCTGTATTGGAATTTGCGTAACTATATTGGTATCCAAGACAGGTAGATGTTCAAGGACTTTTGACTCACCTTGCATATAAGAAAACCAGATGGTTTGACACAAGGTCTATCATGCTTTTTCCTGATCATTATAATGGTGGGGTGCACTGGATGCATTTTTGTTTGGCATGTACACTACATGATCAAAGGAGTTGGGACACCCCTGTGAACACCTGGAAATGGATCACTTCATGAAAAAAACTCATTTAAAATTAACAACAAAATTTTTAATAGAATGATCCATTTCAAGCACAGTTGAATTGTAGAACAAATGACATATCAATATGCCACGACAGAAGGATCTCTCGGAGTTCGTACGAGGACAGATTTTTGGATGTCACCTTTCTGGGAAAAGCATCAGAGAATGGAGTGATGAATCACGGTTTACGTTGTGGAAATCAGATGGCAGAGTCTGGGTCTGGCGAATGCCCGGAGAGCGCTTCCTGCCGGAATGTGTTGTTCCAACACTGAAGTTTGGTGGTGGTGGAGTGATGGTCTGGGGTATTTCTCCTGGACTGGACCCGCTCATCAAGGTGGACGGAAACCTCAATGCTGATGGTTACAGGACCATTCTGGATAACGGGGCACTTCCAGCGCTGTGGGAACACTTCCTCTTCCAGCACGACAATGTGCCTCGCCACAAAGCAAGATCCATATCCGACCGGTTGACGAGATGCGGGTTGAATAACTGGTCCTGATCTCAACCCCATCGAACATCTTTGGGACGAATTGGAACGACGTGTGAGATGCAGGATGGTTCGCCCTACATCTATCCAGAAACTAACCACGGCACTCCTTGAGGAATGGAGGTCAATACCTGTGGACACATACCGTAAACTAATGGACAGCATGCCATGTAGGGTGGAGGCAGTGATAGCAGCTCGGGGTGGTCCTACACACTACTGATTGAAGCTTTTTTTGCGGTTTACGGTAGAGCTACAGGTGTCTCAACTCCTTTGATCATGTAGTGTATAAGGGCCGTACAAATGAAAACGAAAATTTGTGTGGGGGAAAAAAGACGACGCGTAGGATCTTAAGTTTTTGTTTTCAACAATTGCGAAACCCCCACGCGCAAATTGAACAATAGGTTCAAGTGTTGCATCACGTGAGAAAGAACGATAGCTCGGGCTTCGAAGTTCTGCGCATGATCGCTTCGTCCAGCCCGAAAGCACACGTCAAAGTCGTCAATGGAAGCATTATGGGTCACCACCCCCGAAAAAATCAAAAGCAATCGCAAACAGCACGGGGAAGGTGATGGTGACCGCGGTTTTTGATCGCAAAGGCCCAATTTTACTGAGACTTTCTTGAAAAAGGTACCACGGTTAACGCAGCACGATATGGGGAAACACTGAAGGCATTGCGCGCGGCCATCAAATGCAAGCGTCCTGGACTTCTTACAGAAGGAGTGCTTCTTCTCCACGACAACGCGCGCCCTCACACCTCAAAAGCAACGGTAGATCTCATCAAAAAGTTCAACTGGGAAGCAATGCAGCATCCACTTTACAGCCCTGACTTATCCCTTTCACGTGTTTGGGGATCTCAAGAAACATCTGAAAGGCCGTAGGTTTTGGAATGGTTCCACACGCTACTGAAAGACTTCTTCCATAAAGGAATTAGACGCCTTGTTACACAGTGGGATAAATGCCTTAAATTCCTTGTATACACTTTGGATAAAATGAATAATTTTCGTTTTCATTTGTATGACCCTTATAGTTAAACAAGGTCCGACCACGTTTGGTTGTAAATAGTTTTTAGAAATGTTATAAACCTCAATAATAATCACCAAAAAGACTTAATTTTTGAGCACGAGTGTATAATAATCAATGGAAACCTTACTTGTTTTGTCCGCATTCCGAATGCTATTGAGGAAAATAGTCAGAAACCATTCGAGGGAATATTGATACATTGGATCAATGGATGCCAAGTCAGACATACAGAAGAACAAAATCTGCGCTCTCACTGACACTGGAATGTATAAACTGCGCGTGACATCGATATCCTTTTCTGTTATCTCGGCTGCAAGCACTTTAGACTACGAAAGAAATTGTTAATATATTTTTAGTATAAATTAAAAAAAAGAAAAATTTACTTATCAATTTATGAAATTTCAAAATTAGAAGTTCAACATTTCAAAAATATTTATATAGACTCTTTTCTGATGCGTATTGAATTTTTTAAATCTAAGTTCATAAAAGGAAGGTAGCAAATTAATGACACAAAAATAATTATTAAAAGGGCTGAAACATGTCCACTTCTTTTAATATTAAATTATTTTCGTCTTTCGTTCGTTTATGTTCATCTATGAGCTCGATAAAACTACATTAGGCGTAATTATTAATAAACAACTGAAACAGCTGAAGTACCCAGCGACGCTCGTTATTTATCCCAATCTTATCAGACAGGAAAAGGAATGAATTCTATCAGTAGGGTAAAATCGAAGTATTTTTTATTTACAGAGATTTAAAAGTATAAATACAAATAATAAAGTAATATCTTTTACAAATTCACTACAATACTAAATTAACTCAAAATTTGATTATAAACCACATTTTAAATTCACCTCCAGGAGCAAAAATAAAGAAATTCCTGGGCGAACCCACCCTTGAGTAAGCAACAAAGTTGTCCGTGGGGGTACCCAGTCATTTGGCCGACGGACATTTGACCGACGGACACTTGGCCGACGGACATTCGACCGAACGGACATTTGGCCGAACGGACATTCGACCGAACGGACATTCGACCGAACGGACATTTGGCCGAACGGACATTCGACCGAACGGACATATGACCGAACGGAAATTTAACCGACGGAGAAATGCCTGCATTTCAGCGACATTTGGACATTCGGCGTAAAGAGATGTTTTCGGCAATATAATTCATATAATGGGAAAAAAATGTTTAAAGGAGGTTATTTCGTATAACGAATTTTATGGGACAAATCTGTTTAATTCTTTCTACTAAGCAAGCATATTGTATGGACCTTTAAAATTATTCTTTTTTGTATGTCTTTTTAAATAAATGTTTGTTTTCATAACGTTAGGTAGGTTAAGATGGGAACGAGACAAAATGCAACTTAGGGTCATGTATTATTAAATAATATCGATTCTTTTCCTGTATGTCTTTTTAAATGAATATTTTACTTCTATAGAATGAGATACTCATTAGTGATGGGCGATATTTGATACCAGTATCGTGTATTAAAAATTTATTCATACACATCAAAAAATTCTGTTCTGCTTTATGAGGGGACATAAACATTCTTAATCGGATAGTATCAAATATGAAAATCAACTGGTAATGGGTTGAGTATTTCTGACATTTTTCAATGTAGAGTTCTTTTTCAGAGTTTTCAATGATATGGACACTCTACCCGAATATCTGACATATATAGTGCATGGCGTAATTATGTAATTTAAAACATTAATGGGAATTCACTGCCGAAAACGTGGTCCGTATAGAAAGCCATCTCTTTACCAACCTAACCTAATGATTAGGGATGTGCGATATTCATTTGCCGTTGTCGAATAGACTAATGGAATAAAATTTTAGTAATCGGCGATTTTATTCGAATGGCTTGGAAATTTATTCGACTAAATCACACAAAACGACTAATTTTTTAAAGAAAGTAACAGGGTGTCTAGCAAAACGATTTCGTAAAATTCCCTGACTTTTCCCAGGGATGAGCCTTCGGATTAGTTTAATAATGGAAACAAAAAAACGCCGGAATGAATCGAAATAATCGAATAAAAAGATCCGATATAGTTACGACTATATCGAGTTGGAATTATTCGACTCTTTTAGTCGACTAAGGACCAAAATATCGCGATATTTATTGATATAGAAGAATATCGCACACCCTATGGGCGATAATTTAGTATCGCATATTTTAGAGTCATCAATACTGTCAGGATTTTCGCATTTGATACTATCCGATATTAGAATTTTTATGTCTCCTCATAAAGCAGGACAGAAACCTGATGTGTATGGAATAAACTTTTAATACCACGATACTAATATCAAATATTGCCCATCACTAATGAGTATCTCATTTTATGGAAGTAAAATATTCATTTAAAAAGACATACAAGAAAAGACTTGATATTATTAAATAATACAAGACCCTGAGTTGCATTTTGTTCGGTTCCCATCTTAACCTACCTAACGATATTAAAACAAACATTTATTTAAAAAGTCATAAAAAAAGAATAATTTTATAGGTCCATACAATATGCTTGCTTAGTAGAAAGAATTAAACAGATTTGTCTCATAAGATTCGTTATACGAAATAACCTCCTTTATACATTTTTCCCCATTAAATGAATTATATTGCCTAAAACATCTCTTTACGCCGAATGTGAAATGCAGGCATTTCTCCGTCGGTTAAATTTCCGTTCGGTCATATGTCCGTCGGTGAAATGTCCGTTCGGTCGAATGTCCGTTCGGCCAAATGTCCGTTCGGTCGAATGTCCGTTCGGCCAAATGTCCGTTCGGTCGAATGTCCGTTCGGTCGAATGTCCGTTCGGTCGAATGTCCGTTCGGTCAAATGTCCGTCGGCCAAGTGTCCATCGGTCAAATGTCCGTCGGCCAAATGACCGGGTACAGTCCGTGGGAAAAACCATGGCGATCTCAAATACACTTCGTAGTACTTAACAGACTGCCCATGGCACTTGTTGATCATGACCGAGAACGCAAGTCTCACTAGAAATTGCAATCTCTTAAAGTTAAAAAGGGGATCCATCGGAATGAGTGGTTTCCGTGGGATAAAAATTGTTTCACCCTCTACTTTTCCTATTTAGATAGTCGCTTCAATTACATTGCCCAGCTTTGTGGCGTTGCATCTTCTTTACACACAGCTTTGTGGCGTTGCAAAGTTTTGGCTGGTCCAGATTCCGAAGTAAAATAATTGGAGATCCCAGTTAAGTAAAAGAGGATGAGGTGGCAAGCCAGCCGGATCAAGTGAGTTTAAGAACTTTGGTGGGAAACTGACGACCTCGTCGGCATCTACAACTGAACTCCTGTTAAGCCCGGTTCCCACATGCGTAAAAACAACGGCAGAAACCACAAGGCAAAAAGTTCTCTGACGTCACTTCCTGCTTTCGTCATTTTTTCGAGTTGGATTGAGTCATAGCCTACAAAGGTAAGAGGATTTTCTGTCGGGCAGAATGAAACCTTTATTGCCAAGGCAACAGACTGCTCCATCACTGAATTATCATGAAAATATTATTGCATCATCGCCACATCGGTTTCCATGGCAACAATGTTACACGCAAAAGATTGACATTCACACCGGTTTACATGCCAACCTCTACCTACCTTTAGGGTATCTTACCCCTCACAGTATTTTTATCCAGATTGTAAGTCATCTTTTGCCGCCTCCACAGAGAATGCCCTAACTATATCATCTACTATAGTACAAGGGATGATCAAAAAGTAATATCGCGTATTTTTTCTCTCGAAAATAATGGCAGATATGAGAAAACTGCGATATCTAAAAGTTAGTTTGGTTCATTGTTAAAGTTTCCTGTTAGTATCGTGTGCATCCGCCAAGCACTAGCGACGTGACTGTCCGAACAAGATGGCGGCTCTCATTTCATCGTCCAGTGCTTTTGAGCGGCGGAGTGTTATGCGTTTTCTTTGTGCAAAAGGATTGAAACCAGTCGATATCCACAAGGAATTCATTGTTTCTGCACACTTTGTACTGTATCATGATAATAAGTTATTAGAAAAACGTCCAATTACAGTATATTATGAACGCCAAACCATATAGCTCCAAGCCAACTGCCCAATAAGACCAGTAATCAACAACATCAACTCATCATCATATAATCTGGCAAAATTTGTTCAAAAACAGTTAAAAGAGAATCTAAACCTAAACTATCAGTACGCAATAAAAAACTCTAATGAAATATTTAATAAATTAGAACATTTAAAATTAAATGAAAATTTGAAACTAATCTCTTTCGACATTAAAGATATGTATATCAACATTGACGTAGAAAAAGCAATCAGAATAATAGAAAACAACCTAAAAACAAATAAAGTGGAAAGAAATATAACAGACGATATTATAGCAAGTTTAAAAATAATAAAAACCCAAAATTATTTTAAATTTAACAAAAATTTTAATGAACAAAAATTTGGACTGGATATGGGAAACCCAATCAGCGGAATAATATCTGAAGTACACCTACAAAACTTAGAGGAAGCAAAATTAAAATATCTTAAATATGAAAATTCAAATATATGTAAGATATGTAGATGACAGCTTATGTATTATAGATAAATCAACAGAAATAAAAGTCAAACTACAAGACTTGAATCAACTAGACGGGAAAATCTAATTCACATATGAAGAAGAAAAAGACAACAAATTAAATTATCTGGACATATCAATAGAGAAAAAAGAAGAAAACAAAAAAGCAACATTAGAATACAACATTTGCAGGAAACCCACAAAAACAATAAATATGATACATAGAAAATCGAACCAACCATGGAGCCATAAATATTCTGCATTTCGGAACTTAATTAATAAAGCACTAAATTATACAATAAAAGAAGAAAATAGAGAAAAAGAACTAGAAACAAATGACGTTTTTTTAATTTTTTTTTTAAATTTCCCCCCAAAAAAGCAATGATTTCTATTAACATTCTATTTAAAGTAATTGAAGGGCGCTCTACAACTTTGCAACTGATTGGTCATAGGTTAGGAGATAAGTTTCCAAAATTCATGAACACTTTCTTGCATAAACTTGAAAATGTCACTACCAAGTAGCCCCTGCTTTGTAATAATAATTTTAATTTCAATCATCTAACACCGAATAGTTTTCGAACTCTATTACCTGACTTTTGCCTCATCTTGTATATATATAGATTAACATCATGTAAATTATTACGAAATTTAAAATTATTTTGACCTAACAATTATAAATTAGTATAGTTAATTGGCTTATCCCCATCCTTTTCGAACACTAACATATTCTAAGTAGATAATGGGTTTAAATATAAAATTAAAAAAATTAATACATATAATAATAACATTTTGATTAAAGACATTTAGGCAAAAAGTACCAGGTGTCCGTAATTAAAGGACCCTGTTGCAAAGCTGCCTACAGACAAAACCAGTCATCAGAAAAATGTGAAATTTTGTGGAGGACGTAATGAAGGGATGGAAATTTGTTTCAGAGAAAAAAAAATAACTACGAATTTCGCACATATATACAATAGTTTAACAAGTTCAACATGTGTAAAACACAACAAATTACAACGTATGTTCCACATGATAGCCATCATTTTCAGATACCATCTGAAATCGCAAGATGGCATGTTCCACAGCTGACCGAAGTGAGTGCGGCGAAATGTTGCGCACGTGGCGTGAAATATCTTTAAAATCAGGTAAAGTTCTTCGATTGTCACGGCTTACCAGATCTTTCAAATGTGCCCAAAGCCAAAAATCGCACGGAGCGAGATCTGAGGATCGGCAGGCCACACATGAGGTTAGTGACGGTTGAAAAAACGTACTTCTGTAAATGTCGCCTAAGAACATCCTTAACACAACGTGCAATGTGGGGAGGAGCTCCGTCTTGCATAATGAATGTGTGTGCCAGGAAGTGACAAGGTTGCAGAGCCGGAACAATTTCGTTCTCTAACAGCAAAGCATATCGCTGCCCGGTAATCGAGCATGTCACTGGACCTCTAGAAGTTAACTCCTCGAAGAAGCACAGGCCGAGAATAAATGATGCCCTAAAGTCACACCACACCTTCACTTTTGGGGAATGCAAGGAAACTCTAAGACAGCGTGCGGATTTTCTGATTCCCAAATGCGGCAGTTGTGTATATTCATTGCGCCGTCCAAGTGAAAATGTGCTACGTTTGTCCAGAGGATATTCCACGGCAATTCTGCATCGACTTCAATGCGAACAAGAAACTGAAGTGCGAACTGGAGTCGATCGTCACAATCACGTGGCAGCACCTGCTGCGCAAGAGGAAGTTTGTACGGATAATTTCGAGGGATATTCCGCATGATCTTATGAACAGTTGAATGTGCCCTAGCCAACGCCTGTGCTGCACGTCGGACACTGGTGCTACCATGGGAAATTGCGGGTCTGTCCTCTTCCACCTGAAGTGAAACCTCCTCTAATGCGGCTGCATACACGGGTTTTCTTCCTCTGCCAGGACGAACTGACAATGATCCTGTTTCTTCAAATTTCGTTATCATTTTCCGGAGGTTTTTCACATTCATGAGAACTTATCGCATCCCCTTCAAAGTCCAAAATTTCTTTTCGTAGAGCAGCTACTGCAGAATTACAATTTTATTAACAACGCGCAATCTCGTAAACTTAACGTCATTGTGAGCGGCATACACAATGAACCCAGGATCTCCGAGAACGTTCCTCGGTTTTATACAATAGGTAACAGCTGTTACATGACGGCACATAAATTTACTTTTTTACTACAGGATTCAATGTAAAACGCCCTCTGGTGACTGAATTCGTAACTATTTTTTCTTTTTTCGCTGAAACAAATTCCCATCCCTTCATTACGTCCTCCACAAAATTTCGCACTTTTCTAATGATTGGTTTCGCCTGTAGCTTTGCAATAGCGTCATTTAATTATTGACACCCTGTATATCTGTCATTAGTTTGGATAAATTCTCACTCCTTACACGAAGTATCTAAAATTTATAGATGTTAGGTCAAAAAACTAGATCTTACGATTATATGCTGTATATGATATTCAAGGCAATATTTTTAAAAATCTAAACCTAATTTTATACAGGGTGTTTCATAATTGGTGTCCCGTCTTTAGGTCCAAATAACGACTCAAGGGGAACAGATTGGGGGAAAATGAATATTGATTATTTGGTTTTAATGTCCCCTAATTCAGAATAAAAACATTTCGCGTCCCTGGGGGTGAAGGGGTAAATTTTGAAAATTTTAATTTTGTAGGGGGTAGGGGTTAGACCCCATGTGTTATTTAGAAAGTTGTAGAGCATCATGTAAAATGTGGGTTTAGCAAAAAACCCGGTGAAAAAATCTCATCCCCTGCCCTTTATCGAGTGGGTAAAGTGAAAGGTATGGCTAGCTAATGTAGA
>JAHWFO010015474.1:817632-884334 GCA_023313115.1 Rhysida immarginata | reverse complement strand
TTTACCCACTCGATAAAGGGCAGGGGATGAGATTTTTTCACCAGGTTTTTTGCTAAACCCACATTTTACATGATGCTCTACAACTTTCTAAATAACACCTGGGGTCTAACCCCTACCCCTACAAAATTCAAATTTTCAAAATTTCCCTTTTCACCCCCAGGGACGCGAAATGATTTTATTCTGAATTAGGGGACATTAAAACCAAATAATCAATATTCATTTTCCCCCAATCTGTTCCCTTGAATCGTTATTTGGACCTAAAGACGGGACACAAATTATGAAACACCCTGTATACAGGGTGGACAAAAAAAAAATACTCGCCACTGAAAATTTCTAAGTCCTAGATTCTAGGACCTAGAACAATAGGTTTTGCAACAATAGGTATATTCAATAGTAGGTATATTCAACAGTAGGTTTATTCAACAATAGGTTTATTCAACAATAGATTTAATCAACAATAGATTTAATCAACAATAGATTTAATCAACAATAGGTGTGCTGTAAATGGGTGACAAACAACAGTTAATTAAACCTATTGTTGAATAAACCTACTGTTGAATATACCTATTGTCCTGGGACTTAGAATTTTTCAGTGGCGAGTTTTTTTTTGGTCCACCCTGTATATTTTTTTTATTCAAAAGAGCTTGTTAGCATATTATGAAAAGAAATCTATTAAAAAAAATTGCTCTTCTAAGAAAAACTTATTTCCGGTATTTTTTAATATCTCGTAAATAATTATTCTCAGAAATCAAAAATTGCAATCAAACTTTGGCAAATTACATTTTAATCTAGGACAATACTTCAATGAAGTAAACTATACAAAAAATTTACAGAAAATTTCGCTACGTTACATATATTCGTTCGGTTATTCTCAATTTTGATTGAATTATTGATAACAAGAAAAAATTTTTTTTATCGTTTTTTTGTAGCTTCATTCTTCCTTAACAGAAATTTCATTAACTCATTGTAGCCCCTATGATGATTGAATACGAAATATACAAAAAAAAGGGCATTTTCGATATCTTGATTCTCTTCGCTTTTAATCAAGAATGCCAAAGGCTGCTCGAGGCATTTTCCAGGAAAACGCAATATTAATAATAAAATAAAAAAACAACTACACAGAAAAAAAATTGCACGCTTAAGGAGAGGAAATTCGATCTCAGAATCTGCGTTTGGTGAAATTGGGAGGTGCACTTCACTACGATATGCTTGAAAACAACACGGCAATGAACAATCCGAAAGGAACCGATTGGTGACACGGCTCTTTCCAATACAAAATGTTCGTCCCGAAGGCGCTAATCTTAACAAAATTGCTATTTACGAGCTCAATTCCACCACATCCACCAAATTCTCCTGATCTTCAGGTTATCACTTTTTCCCGGACGCTCTCCAACAGCCTGCGAGGCATTCCGTTTAACAACGACGTGCAGCAGAAAACGTGGATCGATATATTCTTCGAATGAAGACCTGATCATGCCCTACATGTTAGTAACAATGCGCTCTTTGTATGACTACATGCGCTCATTTTTTTTTTTTTTTCGTTTTCGCTGTTTATTTTGAATATGGCGATTTCTTATATTGGAAGTACACTACATGATCAAAGGAGTTGGGACACCTGTTGCTCTACCGTAAAGCCGCAAAAATCTTTTTTTTTATATTAGTATGTAGTGTTTTTTATATTAGTATGTTCATAAAAGTGTGTGTGTGGCGGGGGGGGGGAGGTAATTTAGCGCTTGATATTTAAAACTTAATGTTCACGATTACTTTCTTTTTAAACATTTAGTTTTAATCGTTCCCAGCTTTAAAAGCTTTATTTATCATAATCAATTTTACTGTATCTAGATACGAACATTTTGCTTCACTAACGAAAGAATTTTTAAAAAGACTATAATCATATATTATAGAAACAGTGGAAAAGTAAGTTCGTTAAAATAATGCATTATTTCCAAAGAAATCTATGAATTATGAAAAAATCTACAATTTTCTTTACGTATTTTGTAGCTGTATTAACTTGCAATAATTCAATTTGTCGCGCACAGTAAACTCTTTCGAAAATTTGCTTAAAACATTCAGTTACAACTGAATGAAAAATTCTTACAAATGTTGGATCTGGCAATATTGACTTGATTCCGCTGAACCGAATAAATGGGGCAATTGTGCGATGTTTCTTTGTTCGGAGGACAGAAGTTAAAAATCAGTGACGTAAAGAAAATTGTTCAACGCAAAGTTAATCGAGTATTAAGGTATACAAAGCAACATGAAATTCAAATAAGCAAACAGCGGAATTTATTGAGTTAAAGCACACCCAAAAATTCAGGCGGAAATTCAAGTCTAATACTGACTTTGTTCTTTGTTTTTAATATTTTGAATTTTCTCTAAATCATTTAAGACGTTAAAAACAACCTAATCTTGAAACGAAATGGTCTGAAATGTTCGTGGATAAACTAGTGTCGCTCGCAAAGCATGGGCTATAATATCATGAAGTTAAGAGGAAAACGCAATGAATGAATTGCGACATTTTGGCTAAGTATTCTTGGCCAAGTACGTTAATCTATTACCCTAAGCACCGTCTTGATAAAAATTTATCTGAATTAGCGGAACGTGCCAACTGACTGGCTATGACCCATTCTTCTAATGTTTACTGGACGCTGTTCTAGTAAATCGCAAGGCATTTGTTTTATTCACTAATGCCTCTTCCACTAGGAGGATATAATTGAAATCGCCGAGACTTGGAAGGTCACTGCGGTGATTTTATTCTGCGGTTGCTATTCAATGACGAAGTAAATGTTGATACGAAAATGAAAAGTGCCAAAGGTAATCTTTTAAAACATTTATATATTCAATTATTGAGATATATGCAGATTTAAAGTAATTTCTATATCCTATATATCTTTCCTTGTATCAGATGACTGATGTGGTTTTTATTTATGACATACGGATGATTGCAAAAATAAATAAATAATATGATAAAAAGAAAAAATATTTTTAATTAAGTCTTGGTTGAAAATCAACTTTCAAAAAATATTTGAAAAAAAATGTTTTGAAAGCTGAAATTTCTGAAGTCGTTTGAAATCTCTAAGCAACTTCCTAATTCATGGGGGGGGGCGGGGGGTGGTTTAATGTAAATGTAACATTAATTCAAGGAAATTTCTAACTCGTTGCTAAGACCGTCCCATTGATTCATATTGGTTTTTGCTTATGTTATCGTTTGGAGATGCAGTCATACCTTCCGTTCCATGAAAAGCAGCTTGATTTTATAACACTATTCAGACCTCTCGAAAAGAGCTATTTCCATTTGCCATTAGGATCCCACCATAAGTTTACAGCATAACGAGACACTGTACCTAATTAAGCAAAAGCTTCTGAATGTAACGACACCTTGACCATTAAAGTCCGTCAACTCTAACAGAAGTTTGGTCGAGTTGAAGTTAACATTGGTGTCTATGGAAGGAAGTGCTTTTTTTGTGATTTTGCGGAATTGGCTGTAAGTCGGACGCTTTCGGACGCAAAACACTTTACTTTTCTTATACTTGTAGAACATTTGAGTGCACTATATAAGGCGGGTCTGAAAACCTGTCATAAACTTCCCATGGGCACTCCCTATGGACAAATAAGAAACGAATGTTCCGGTCTGAAAAATGGCATCCAAATGTCGGTGCCTCGGTGAAGTTGGCACATTTCAGCGTGGTTGAACGTCAGTTTCTGAATGACCGCTTTCCCGCAAGATGGATTGGACGTGCGGGGCCAGTGGCATGGCCTCCTCGGACACGCGACCTAAATTGTCTTGATTTCTATCTGTGGGGGGCATGTTAAAGATAACGTGTATACAATACCCGTCCAGGATGCGAATGAGCTATGGGGCCGCATTGTCGCCGAATTTGATGCCATTATGAAGCGCACAGAAGTGTTAGAACTTGTTCGCTGTTCGTATCAGAGACGTCTGCACCCCTGTGTTTAAGAACATGGACGTCATTTGGAGCAATAACTGTAAAACAAACCTCACAGGGGCACCCACATTTGGACGCCATTTTTCTCGTTAACGGTTATGTTTCAGACCCATGTTAATAGGATATTTGTTTATTTGGCCATGGGGAGTACGCATGCGAAGTTTGTGACAGGGTTTCAGACTCGCCCTGTATAGTGCAGAAAAGCTTCATTTTAGGGGAGGGGAGATAATCTTACTATATGCTCGATAGGCTTTAAATGGCGATTCCTAGAAGATCCTCCTTGGAGAGTAGAAGCCATAATGAAAGCATGGGGAGGTTGTAGTACTAAAGTCCTGGTGTCCGGAAACGTTTGATCACATAATGTAAATTGATCCCATTGACTGATGATCGAACTTTTGATCATATATTAGTGTCCGAAAAGTATCTTTTCACGTTTAGAAAATCATTAAAAAGAAACTAAGAAATATTGCAGTTACGGTTTTTTTTTATGTTCATTAAAGAAAGTATCAAACTTTTTATGGCAATCTTTAGAATATTTCAATAAACGCATTATTACTCGCATGCAACACAAATTCGATAAGAGATTTATAACCAGGTTCTGTGAAGCATTGGAGAATCAACAGATCTCGATGGCGGCTGTAATTCAATTTCAGTTCGTCAGTTCCCACAAATTGGAGCGTCATCTACTGTTCACTTCATTTAATAAAATAAATATTAAAAAAACCGTAAATGCATATTCTTGTTTATTTTTAATGATTATTTAAAAGTGTAAAGATACACTACCTTGCCAAAAGTCATGGTACATCACCAATGTAATAGAAACAGTTAGAAAAATACATGTGTTTGTATCTAATTGGTCCACCTTTTGCTGCTATCACAGCCTCTATTCCATCGGGCATACTGGGTACAAGTTTTTGATTAGTTTCCGCAGGAAATTTTCGTCATTCCCTTAAAAGTCATTTTCGTCATTCAGCACAGATTTTGGGCGCTCCGCTCCTGCGCGCAATCGACGCTCTAACACATATCAAAGATGTTCGAAGAGGTTGAGATCGGGTCTTTGTGCAAACCAGTCAAGTTCTTGCACCCCCATTTCTACGAAACCATTTGCCTACAACCCTTGCTTTGTGGAAGGTGCGTTATGGTGTTGAGAGAAAAAAAGGGCCATTTCCAAGTGCTGCCAGAGAGCAGGGAGTGCAGCGTTATCCAGGATGTCTTGGTAACACTTTGCGTTCAGAAGACCAGCCACAGGAACTGTTGGACCCAGACCAAACCACGAAAAGCACCTACTACACCATCACTAACCCTCCGCCAAGCTTCACTGTGAGCATTACACAGCTTGCAAGATGACGTTCACCGGACAGTCGCCACACACAAATCCTTCCATGCGGCTGTCAGATGGTATATTCAGACTCGATTCAACCAGCTGCCATTACTCCAGAGTCTTGTGAAGTCTGTCTCTTTGCACCATCTCTTCGCAACGTTACACCGCAGCTCAGCCATGAATACCCGGTGAATGCACTTCCTGCGAACGGTCTGCTTACAGTTGTCTCAAAGGACTCTAAAGGATTTTGTCAGTCCACCAACCGATGTATTACGGTTTGCAGTGACCACCCTGCAAAGCGCCTTTCGATCGCTGGCCGACATAATCTTGGGTCACACGGTCCTTGACTGAACACTTGTCGTACATTTGTCTTTCCACACACGGATGACTGTTTGAACGGATGATTTGTGGTTGCTTAGCAGGGTGGATGTCTTTCCAACACTTCTGCCTGCAAAGTGGCACCCAACAATTGTAACCCTCTCGAAATCCGAAAGTTGCTTTGTTTGAGCCATTCTTACAGCATGCAAGCAGCCTTTGCTGTGTAGTTTTGGGGTGAAATGACAACATTTAAATTGCATGGGAATGCCTCATTTTTATGTAAAAAAATATTTATGTAAACTAGGGGTGTTCCATAACTTTTGGCAAGATAGTGAGTGTACTTTTCGGACACCCTGTATATTGCAAATGGCTTTATTTGGTTTTCGAGATTATTTCATAGGTAGTTTTAATTCATGAACAAAGTAATCAATAACTATAGTTTCAAACTGAACATCAAATATGGATACGACTTAAGGAGTTGCATTAAATGTTAAACAAGTCAGGCAACCGAAATGCCCAGGACCGATAGGATTTTAAAGCATTCGAGAACGAACAGGAAAGCATTTGATTTCTAAAGAAGCCTTTCGTTGTTAAGAATTAGATGAAGTTGCTAAGGATGCCTCTGGTTGCTAAGAAGGCGTACTTCTAAGGGAAATGCATAGTTCAAACGGAATAAAAATACCTGAAAAGTTAAATGGAGAAAGTAGCAATTCTATATAGATTAAAATATATACGAATCCTTTAATTTGTAAACATTCCTATTTAATAAAATAAGCGTTAATTGTTGAAGTGTTCTGTGTAAGGGTCAACTCTTTCTTCAAAACTATTGCCAACGCTTTTCTACGTAAGCATGTACCATTGAAGGAATGATTAGCTACAAGCTGTTGTTAAAATTTTCCTAACGAAAACTAACTATTGATAATATAAAGCGTAAACACTTACATGCCATATCTTAGCATTGAAATTTTCCAGTTGTTTCATAATGGAATCATTAAAACATGAATCATGGAACCAATTTTGATTATCATTAATTTTAAGTTATATTAATTCATGGCACGTCATTCCAAATTGTTTGATTTATTACATGCCATATTTTAGAATTGATAGTCCCAATGAACCAAAATGGTACCACGAAACCAGGTGCCTTTGAACCAATTTCGACTATTATTAATTTTACGTTATATTCATTCATGGTACATCATTCCAAGTTGTTTGATATATTACATGCCAAATCTGAA
The DNA here is from genome assembly GCA_023313115.1 of Rhysida immarginata. Lineage (NCBI taxonomy): Eukaryota > Metazoa > Arthropoda > Chilopoda > Scolopendromorpha > Scolopendridae > Rhysida > Rhysida immarginata. Next base: position 877,510 of record JAHWFO010015474.1, on the reverse strand, counting down.
CTTTGAAAATTTCCCCAAAACCACATACCTTTGAACCAGTTCTGACTGATATTGACCATCAAGGAAGACGATCACGTGTCTTCACTTAATTCACAAGCTCTTTCTTTGCTTTAGCTATGGAATGCCAAAGGGAGAACAGTGCACAGGCCATTTATACTTGGAATTGTATAGTGAAAAAACATGGTCCCCCTATATTACTTTTGACCTTTTGAACCGAAGTAGTTCACCGATTTTTTCCACTAACGAACTCAGTCTTCCGATTTCCCTAAGTTGTCGAATGGAAACGGAAGTCGAAAATTCGGAAGCGTTCGAAAGCTAGAGCACCAACAGACAGACGGACGGACGCACATTATGAAAACATAAGTACCTATCGGTCCTAATAATAACTGGGTTTAAGTATTAAATGCATGCCCCTTAATTAGCTTCAATTTTGCTGCAAGTTGCAGCGGATTTCCTATACAGCTCGCCCTTATTCATTGAATCAAATATGCGGGAGCCCAGGGGTTCCATTGATCCAAAGGTACTTAAGAACCCGTAATTTTTTGCCCGTATTGTTACCTGAGGCACCTAAATGTGCAAAGATGGACCTGCTACTATACTACTTAAACATTATTTAAATAAATCAGTTTAAACATAAAATTGCGTTTCGTTTTAATTGGTTTAATTAATTTTAGCTGCAATTTTGCCTAGGGATTTCCTTGTTGAAGATAAAATTTCCTTCCTTATCCTTTGGCGATGAGCAAAGCAGCATAATCAGCTGCGGCAGACTCCTGAAATACAAATTTGTGTTCACTCAGTTGAAGCAAAAAAAAATGAAATTGATGAAAAGAAAAAAATATTTTTAATTAAGCTTTGGTTGAAAATCAACTTTCAAAAAATATTTGAAAAAAAATGTTTTGAAATCTGGAATTTCTGAAGTCTAGAATTTCATAAATCTCTAAGGAGCTTCCGAATTCACCCTCCCCCCCTCTTTTAATGTGGAAAAATAAAATTCGAGGAAATTTAATGTAATTCGAAGAAATTTCTAACTCGTTGCTAAGACAGTTCCATCGATTCATGTTGGTTTATGTTATATTTTGGGGATGTAGTCATACCTTCCATGAAAAGCAGTGATTTCGTAACAATGTTCAGACCTCTCGAAAAGAGCTACTCCCATTTGTCACTGGGATGCCCCCACAAGTTTACAGCATAATGAGACGCTGTACCTAATTAAGCAAAAGCTTGTGAACGTAACGACACCTTGACCATTAAAGTCCGTCAACTCTATCAGAAGTTTGGTCGAGTTGAAGTTAACATGGCAGGAAGTGCCTTTTTGCCATTTGCCAGAATTTGCCGGAAGTCAGACGCTTTCGGACGCAAAACGCTTGGCTTTTCTTAAAAGTTTTTGAATGCGCATCTAAATAAGTTTGCGATTTATTTTAGGGGAGGGGGGAGATAATCGAACTATATGCTCAAAAGGCTTTAAATGGTTAAGCCCTACAGGGAATACGACAAACTTCAAACATCATGTGCAAAATATATGCGGAAAATTAACGGGCTCGGTCGTGCACTGACACGATAAGAATACAACTGCAGACCCTTGCGTCAGTTTCAAGTTCAGAGTAGAAACACACTGCTGGCAAAAAAAAAAAAAAAATGCAACACCTAGAAGTGGGTCGATTTATTTGAAATTTTGCACACATTTAGCTTTGGTGGGGCATACAAGAAATGATTCAAAATGCAAAACAATACGTCCAGAAGAACATTGTATAGGGTGGCTCCCATGCCCCAATAGACCACATCAGTAGGTCGTATAACTGCCGCGAACTTGAATGCGGGCCTCCACTCTTGCATGCATGCGATCATTAAGATGCTGAATGTCACCTTGGGGTAGATTGTTCCAAGCTTCCTGAACATGATAGCACAATTGTGGAATTGTTGCAGCTGCTGTACAGCGACGATGAACTTTATGTCCCATCATGTCCCACACATGCTGAATTAACGACAAGTCTGGAGATGGTGCTGGTTAGGGGAGTAGTGCCACATGCAGTAAGGCTTGCAAGGCAACACGGGCAGTGTGTGGACGGTCGGTATCCTGCTGGAAAAACATGTTACCTGCCTGTTGCAAGAAGGGCAGAAGAACAGGTGGGCACAATCTGCTGGACGTACCGAATTCTGTTCAATGTTCCATCCACAATCACTAAGGGTGATCGCGAGTTGTAACTGGTCACACCACACACTATTATGCCAGGGGTTGGACCGGTGTGCCGTAGATGGATGCACTGTGGAAGATGACGCTCTGTTGCTTTTCTTCGCACACCTACACGTCCATCACTGGTGTAGAGGCAGAATCTGCTCAAATCACTAAAGACCACAAACCCCCATATGACTCTCCAGTCGGCTTTTTCGCGGCACCACTGCAACCGCGCAGGACGGTGTTCTTGCAGAAGTGCGAGTCTGGCTAGAGGGATCCGTGCCCGCAGTCCTGCAGCTAGCAAACGGTTACCACTATCTCCGTCATAACAAAGCTGATAGCACTCTGGCCCTTATCTCTGCTATGGATGCCATACGGTTGCTCACAGCTTCTCGTACGATTCGGCGGTCTTGGCGTGGGTCAGTAGTGCGTGGGTGTCCAGAACCAGGTCTACGTAAGTCCGTTCCTTCCGTAAACATCTGCTGACAATATCGAGTCACCGCAGAAATATTGCGACCGATCTGTGCCGCGATACGCCGATGAGACCATCCAGCCTCTCTAAGTCCCACAATCCGACCTCTGTCAAACTCAAGGAGTTGTTGCACAGGAGCACGGCGGCGTGTGCGAGGCAGTGCAGTTGTTGTCAACTGTTCCGGTACAATGCAGATGCCAAACTGACGATTTCATGCAAAATCTGATCGGAACCAGGAGGGGTATGGAAGCCATCCTGTAGTGTAGTTGACCACTTTCTGCTGCTATCACAACCTCCATTCTGTCAGGCATACTGTCCACAAGTTTTGATACGATTTTGTAGAATTTTTTGCCATTCTACCAAAAGCGCCGTAGACAGTTCAGTCACAGATTTCGTGCGTTCCACTCCTGCGCGCAATTGCCACTCCAACACATTCCAAAGATGTTCGAAGGGGTTGAGATCAGGGTCTTTGCAGGCCAGTCAAGTTCTTGCATCTCCATTTCGACTAATCATCTGGCAAGCTGTGTAGTGCCCACCACCTTTGCTTTGCGGCAAAGTGCGTTTATCGTGTTGAAAGAGAAATGGGTCATTTCCAAAATACTACCAGAGAGCAGGGAGTGTGGTGTTGTCCAGGATGTCTTGGTAACGCTCCGCGTTCAGATGACAAGCCACAGAAACGATTGGACCCAAATCAAACTAAGAAAAGCATCCCTACACCAGTAGTAACCCTCTGCCAAACTTAACTGTGGGCACTTCACAGCTTGCCAGATGAAGTTCTCCGGGCACTCGCCATGCACAAATCCTTCCATCCGATTGCCAGATGGTATATTGTGATTCGTCACTCCATTCAACCATCCACCATTTCTCCAGAGTCCAGTGAACTCTCTCTTTGCACAGTTGCAGGTTCCAATGACCTCTCTCTTTGTATCGTGATCTGATGAGGGTCGCAGCTCTGCCATGAAAATCCAGTGAATGCAGTTAACTGCGAACAGTCCTAGTGCTTACAATTGTCCCAGTAGACTCTGTGAAAAATCTTGTTAGTCCATCAATTAATGTTTTATGGTTTGCAGTGATCACCCTGCGAAGCGCCTTTCGGTCTATGTCCGACAATCTTGGGTCTTTCGGTCCTGGGCTGAACACTTGTCGTACCCTTATCTTTCCACGCCCGGATGACGTTTTGAACGGATGATTAGGAACGTTTAGCAGGTTGACGTCTCGCTAAAAAAGGTAGTGTATCTTCTAAAAAGGTGGCCAATCAATCATCTAGGAAATATTGCATTAAATAATCCAGAAAAACCAAGACCAATGAACAGTTGATTGTGGAATATAAGGCCAAAAGTATCAGAGCACCTATTGTTCATGCTTGTGAGGCCGCAGGAATGACCTCAATTAATTGTAAATCGATTATAAATTTTGCAATTAATTATAAAATTTCATTAACGTAGTTTCGATTACCGCGTTAACATTTCGGGATTAATTAATCTCGTTAATCAAGGGAAACCTTTAGTTTCAATTCATCATGATAGGTCATAACTGAATAATTTACATATACCGGGTGTCCAAAATGTCTGTTAACATAGCAGATATTTCAAAGCTGCCAGGTAGGCGAGATCTGATGAGTGTGTTTACAGGTAATAGTGGGGTGGGAAATTCATAACGCACCTTTCGGTACTTAATAATCCAAATGAAATAAACAATTCAGAAAAATAAATAGTCCTAAGGCGGAACTATTTATTTAATGCTACGTTCATTAAGTATAAAAGTTAAAAATATATAATAATTATACACTGGAGATTGTCTCCAAACACAGGTAATAATTTTTCGATTGAAATATGGAGGGAAAAATTCTGCGACCTGGATTCGAACCAGGAACCTCGACTATCAATATTTTAAAAATATATTCAATGTACCTTGATTTCAGCGGATTTTAATTTGGATGCCTCTAGGATCTCAATAAATTCGACGTCGTCCACAAGATTGCCTTCGGAAGCGCTCAGTCTATAGAGAATTTGATCTTCTATTTCTTTGAGTTCCCGCTTCATCTGCGCATTGCTGACGATCAACTGATTTTTGGCTTCTTCGAGATCAGGTCGCTCTTCAGCCACAACATAGGCAAGCAACTGATCCTCTAAACCACTAAAGAAATAAATATTTTCATGTAAATCGATTTAGAAGACATATTTGAAATAATTACCTTTATTTTATTTGAAAATACGAAAAGAACTGCTCAATTATCAAATTACTTCTACTGTCTGTAAAAATAAGTATAATAATTAAAATATTATAAACAATATACCGAAGTCTGAGAAAAATAATTGAAACGCTCGTGTTAGCCGTGTCAGATGTTACTGGCTAACATCGCAGAATGTGTGTCATCGATAACTTCTTTTCGTTTTTGTAATGTGGTTATTAGATGGAAAATCGGACATGGCGCTGTTGTGATAATTGCACATTATGTCCAAAAGGCCAAATTGTTGGCACATACATCTATGATCGCATATACATAGGATGTCTTCCCGTGCTTTTGCGTTTACAAAAACATCCAATTTTCAGAAATTGATGATACCTCCTACGGATGCTTTTGTCAGTAGGGCAATCTTTATGAAATTGCCTACGAAATGCCCGCTGGACTAAAATTATCCAGTTTGTTTTTGCATACTCCAAGACGCAACATGCCTTTTCATTCACAGCCGCCATCTTTACTTTTATCGTGACACAAGCCCCACCACAGCCTCCAATTGTGGGAAGTTACCATTTTTTTAGTTTTCCTGCATTTTAAACCCGGTCTGATTAGTTTATGTTATAAAATAAATGCATAATAAAATTTTGAAATGCCGGACATCATTGTGAATCACCCTGTATTTCGAGCTATCAGGTCTATCCCCATTGCATATTCCGAGGGAAGAAAGCATTTTAATAGAGTTATGCCCTTTCATCCCGCAAGCAATGTCCAGTCGCATTAGAGAAACACGAAGACGAGGTTAAAAATCTTTGGCTATTCCATCTGGATAAAGCCACTTTGATCCGATTTGGTAAGAGCCGTATATTTCTATTGCCAAGCGAATTCAGGCTGTATTTCGTGCTAACGGTGATCTTACAATATATTAATAATGGTTTCCCTCTTTTTTCACGAGGTGTTCTAATTATTTTGTAACCCTTTAAGATATTTTTATAAATAAAATATATTAAAAATTATCTTATAAATAAATAAGAATGAGTAACAGGAATTATAAACTAGGAAGTACAGGAAGTTGGCTGCGAGCTAGGTTACATCACCCCATAGAACTCACCACTGCTCTACCCTTGTATCTGTTATCGCAACAAATCATTTGGACTTAGCCTATATTCTAACTTTTTTTTCAGGAGAAACAAAGTGTAAAGGTATTGGGCTATTCTTATAGGTTAGTCGAACATATACGAGAAATATAATAGGACTTAAAAATATGATTCAAACTATTAAAATAAACCTAACACACTAGTATGTGCTAAAATTATTTCTCGTAGAGACACAATGAAAAAATCACCCGGAGACTTTGGAAATCAGAATTAGTGAAGATGAACGATTTAAACAAAGCGTAGTTCTTCACCTTCTTCATAAAGCAAATTGGATTGAAAAATATTGTCTTAGAAAAGAATTATAAATAAAAATTACTAAAAGAGAAGTGACAATAAATATGGAAAAGCGCAATTATAAAAAATACAGCAGCAGCCTCATGTCGTAATCCTCCTGAAAGTGTAAGCACTTAGAAAAAAAAAATGAAACTTGGACAATAATTTCCCAGCTAAACAACGCAAAATATCCCTTTTTACTGCACACCATTTTTGCTGCATCGATCGTGATCTTTTCTTAAAGGGCTCGCCGTTTATTCACATTTCCCATTCACATGGCAATACACAATCGTTTAGCCAGCCGTTCATCGCTCGTTTGTTCCAAACCATCTCAAAGCCGACTTAAAGACTACATCCGCTACAATGCCCTTTACTCTATACATTTCTCTTATTTTACCATTCGGAACGTATATTCATTTAGTTTTTGGTTTTGCACTTGAAGCATCAAAGGGTCAATGACTTGCCACGCAAAAAGTTCAAGCTTGTTTCCTTCAGTTGTGCAACTGTATCGGTTGCAGAGTCTCTAGGCGATATCCTAACATCTGTATTAACTCTTCTTTAAAGTAGGCAATGTAAATATATTACTTTACAAAGAAAACGATAAGCAGAGTCTATCTGCGACTATTTATTTGAAGGCTTATTTGTTTACATTTGGTCCATTCCTTTCATTTCTTCGACATCCAAGTAAAAAGCTGAGGTAAACATTGTCGGTAATAACGTAATTCCTTATGCTAGGCTTGTACTTTGATGTTGAGTAATTGGCTTTATTGTGTAATCTGCATGCTTTAATGACCTATTAACAAACTTTCATTCAATGGCTATTTCACGCTATCATCTAAAATTTTATAATTTAAATATCTTCGAACGAAGAGCGGCACTGGCACAAGGATTTAACATGGATTGATCGTAGGCTTTGTTTAACATTCATTGATCATATGCTTTGTTTAATTTTATCTCGTTATTCCTAATTTCATGTCCTGCTGTGCTTTGGGAAAAGGCAATGGCGTGATTCATTGCTCTATTTATGTCCGAATTCTGACAACAAAATAGGGACCCCCCCCCCATTCTGAAAAAACTTATTGAAATCCTCCCAAGAAGCAGTCCACATCAAGTAAAACGTAAAAATCTTTGCGTTTCAATTTTTCAAAGCTTTTTTTAAAAAAATTTTGAAACTGTTCACTTTTAATGAATTTAACTTTAATTTCTCAATTACGAGGGAAAATGAGAGAGTTTCCGAGTAATAAAACTGTTCAAGTGTTCCTATGCAGATAAAACCATAAATTCAAATGAGAGAATATGTCTGCTCGATGGTTTTATTTCTCTACGACTTAAAGAGCGGAAAACATAAATCCCTCAATAGTGATTTTATGCGTTCGTTGTAATAAAAATGTTTTTCTTTTAGATCCAAACAGATCCGAAGGTTGATATAATATCGACTTTTACCAAAATACCTTCTCTACATTTAATAAAATTTATCTTCATATAATTAATGCGTCTTTATGGCATTTACTTGGTAATCGATAGTGTAAATCTTTTGTTTTAATGCCATAGAAATAAAATGAAAAAATAAATGATTTATAGTTGTAAAAATATAAAACTTTAAATCATAAAAAAGAAATATTATTCGACAATGTTATTGCATTTGTAACTATATCGCCCCCCCCCCACCTGTTTTCAATCACACTTCGTACTAAAGACCTTATCGCAATATAAACTTCTCTTCAGAAATAATTTACATTATTAATTAAACAATAAAATTAATCTTTAAAATCGTATCAAGATCAAGTGGGGTATGCTGTGATGTGTTCCAATAACTGGAGAAAGCTAAATAGACAGAAAGAGGGTAATTCACTTAATAAATTTACAACATCCATACTGATTTTAGCTCCTAGTGGTTTTCCATCACAAACTGTTCTGTTAAATAGCCTTCTATGTATACATGGTTATCCTGGGCCATGTTCTTTCAGCATTCTTGAATGTGTACGGGTGAGGAAGTTCAAAGTTATTTTCTTCGTCCTTAGCTTTTTTCCTACCGTTTGTATGGGGTCGCCATTATTAGATTTGGCAAATGGTCGGATGCCCTTCCTGACGCCAACCTTTCGAAAAGAAATGGTAGAAAAGGGGACAAATACAAACATCCATGCTCTCGGTGGGATTCGAACCCGCAACTCGCGCGGCAAACGAGACTTGCACTTTAGCGGTCTCGGCCACCGAGTCCGCGAAATTCAAGATTTATTGGAAAAATAAATGAACTTTAAATATAATAAATTGTATTGCGTTGGTTTCTATTAATGTGACACAAAAAGAGACTGGGCTATTATGATCCTATTATTAAAAAAGTATATACATGTGAATGAGAATTTAAATATGCTTCAGGTAATAAATTGGTGAAAAACAAATCAACTTGCTATTATTGGAGTTGAAGTTTTCTCAGTTACATTTCATGTTTTCAGCTTCAAAAACGTTAGAAATCTAAAGATATATCGTTATGAATAACGATATCGAAGTTTTAATTATTGCGTTCACACAGCAGCAATGGCGAATCGACGGGGCTCGTCAGTCCACCAGTTACTCGTGAAAAACTTATGTAATTTTTAATGACCAATCATCGGGCGTACCTTTTGTTTGTATTATTAAAAATGTAATAATATACGATCGCAATTAAGTACATCACAATAAAAATCTGAACAACTAATAATACTTTCATTTTATAACAAAAATAATTTTTTTTTAAATTTTCTCCGGTCAAAATTAAATTTATAATTTTGCCTATCAAGTTATTTTCCAAGTTAAAGAGTTACACAGTATCTCTGATTAAACGCAAATTTGAAGAGCCGCAGCGTTTATTTCACTCCAAATTTTTAAGGGCGGCGGCTATTCAAAGAAATACGGAATTTTTGCAATAAATAATTAACATGTAAAATTTTAAGATCTTGTAGCCAACAATTTCATAGCATAAATGGCTTTTAAATTTTGTATAATTTTAGTAAAATATAAGATACTTATTTACATTTTATTTAACATTAAAATTCGGTTGAGGGGTAGATAATAAGCAATTTTAAAAATTGATAATAACCCAACACTGTATTAATTAATAAAATAGAAACTGGACCTCTGAAATTATGTACAAAAAAATTGGACCTGAAAGAACTAGTTAACCAGGCGTCGCCCAGGACTTCATTTATCCTCGTGTTAGATTAAAATGATATCCACCGAGGGAATATCACTGGATACACATCTTTCCTTTGAAGTTTCCCTTGCTCTTGACATAGGTCTTATCCTCTCCTGCTTAGACGAAGCTCCCGTTGGTTCAGATGTTTCCGACGTCCGGATAGTTTTTTTGTCTTTTAGCTGGAGGTTTCTTTGACCAATACTCGTTCTTTCTCTTTCTTTTTTCCTTTCCAAACATACAAAAACTTTGCCTTCTCGATACACTGCCCTACCTATCGTCTACAATACCCATTTTATGCTTATTCGATATTTCTGGGAAACGAATTTTTCTGTCATTGCATCAAAATTTTCTGCTCATTGTTAATGCTGTAATTCGTGGAAAAGAACGTTCAATCATTGCATCATCATGAATGTACGAGTATTTAGCTTCATCACCACATCGGTTTCCAAAACATTCACATAGATTATAGTCAAAATGTATGGGAGATTTTTTAGGAAATGTTTGGATCTGTTGTGCTACTAAATAAACGAGATGATTCCCCGGCGTTGCTTGGACTCTTTTTGATGAAATTTTGCAATATCTGAATGTGAATATACTGAAAAAAAGAACACATGAAAACACTTAGAATTAATACAGTAAAAATTCATAATGAAAAATCGAAAAAAAATATTTTTTAAATGCTCCCAATGGAAGGACCTCTCCAAGTATGGCACAGTTAGCCTCCATACATTATTATTTCTTGTTCACGTAATCATATTTAGATGTACACTAGCCCTGCTGTGGTGAACTTCGATAATACAACTCTCTTCTTGGTGGCAGTGGATGTACAGGGTGTTGCAGATAACTACAGGGTAGTATCACGGGAAGCCTACCTGCTCGATTGCAGGGGCCGACTCGACATCAAATGGTAATTGGGTAATTTTATCAAAAACATGACAGTTGTAACGTTCACCCCCCCCCCCTCCCCGACTGTGGAAACTGCTGGCTGCTGCAGGCCACCTTCATCTCCCTGCATTCTGTCAATCGACCGAGCCGGCCCCTGCAATCGAGCGGGTAGGCTTCCCGTTATACCGCCCTGTAGTTATCTGCAGCACCCTGTACATAATCCGTTAGTGTCCGTGTGCACTGTAACTCAACAATCTGAATGGGGTTATTCACTACGTGGTAATCTGTTGTTGCAATTCGCACTTTGCTGTCGAATTCTTGAAGCAAAACTCGGCCATTCATCACTTTGTGTGGTCTAGCCCTCACCGTTTCTTCTGTGGACATGCTCAGTTTCTCAATGGTCTGCTAACTCTCCATTATCTCCAGATACTGCTCATTTTTAAAGTTTTTCTCAGAAAAGTTAAGTTCTAAGAACTATCAATTCTAAGTAAAGACCGAACAACAGGAATTATATGCATTGTTAAAAAATTGCAGAGGTGGGATTGAAACTTCATTACATGACTAATGAACCTTATTATATTACACAAATGGTCATTAGATATACGGAGTCCGCCAAAAAAAATGTAAACACTTTAATAGATGTCATTTATAATTTTTTCCGTAACAGTAAAATCGAAAGCTTACATCCCGATATTGTTACATGCACTGAATGAAGACTATCCCGATAACAGGCCACAACCCCCATCTAGACATACAAGAGTTTGCCAGGAAAATGCATAAGAGCAACTGTTCGCCGTATTTAAAAGTATATCAACGCTTATGATAATCTTTGCGCGTGCCTCGCGATTCTTATGGAAGCATTGAATTGCTGAAAAGCAAACACTGAAAATGTCGTTAACAATGTAAAAAAAAATGTCACACACTTTTGGATCACCCGATATAAAGCGAACAAATCTGTCATGGAGACAAGAGAAATCACTATTTCACATATGCATTTTTTAATGACTCACTGAAGAAGTAGACCCTTCAACGAAATGCCTATACAAGTCATTAAAAATTGTACATGTGGAATAATGGTTTCTCTTATGTCCTTATCTTGTGTCCTATTCTCTACAGTTTCTGGCATATTGTATTATTCATATGGCTATTTCAATTTCTACGACCATGTTAACAAAGTCCTTCGTGTTTATGCTTTCTCCTAATAGTTGGGTTACTTCCTAAGTTTATTAGTAGTCCTAACTATCAAGTTGGGAAAATAATAACATTTACTAAATAAAACTAGTATTAAATATTTAAAAGACGTTAAGTTTTAAAAATTAATGGAACTGACGATGCGAACGAGTTTAATCATAGGAAGTATGATTCCAGCGCATGCGCAATTTATATTTTAGAGTAAATAATTGTGCTATTTAAATGCAAAAAAACATTATATATATACTCGAAGTAACGAGGAACATCGAATTAAAATAAAAATTCTCCATGAAAAACTTTTTTGGGGGGGAAATCGTAGAAATCGTCGAGGAGGAAAAATTCTAAGTTCAAATCACGCTTCAACCCTGATGCAGCCTTTAAAACCTACATCAAATGAACGAATCACCTCTAGACGCATCTAAACGACCATCTTACTTTTAAAAGTGAATCAGTAGGTCATCAAGATTTAAGGAAGGCTTTAAAGAAATTAGCAAGAATTCATTGGGATTCTACTAATGATCAGGCAAGCGGTACCATCTGCTCTTGAAAGGCTTCTAATTGGATTACCCAGCATTCATTCAAAAGGAAAGATCAATTATGTGTCACGTGACCTAAAACAAGTTTCCTCTTTAACTGCTGGTAAAATCCGATTTTACATATAAAAAGTTGGCCCACAGCCAGCTAAAAATCCGATGTCATTTTATTCATTCAGCTGCGTTTTCATTGGCCCATATTCGCTTTTGGGCAACAGAAACGATATTAAATCTCAGATTCTTTACGTTTTTGCTTTTTTCCGTCTCTCCGTCTGTCTATCTGTAGCTCGATTTTTGTCAAAATATTTTCAAAATCTATTTTCACCAATCGATGAATATGAATCAGGCCCTGGACAATTTCAAAGATACTCTAAAAAGATTCAATGGTATGTTAATAGGTTTTTTTTGTTAGCGATGGCTTGATTTAACCCCTCTCGATTTCTACCTTTGGGGAACTTTAAAGAACACGGTGTACGCCATAAACACTGACGGAATTAATAGATCAGATTGAACATTCCATTAGTTCTGTTCGACTTCGGTGTTGAAAGTGTACTGCGGCAGAAGGTCGACATTTTGAACATGCTCGGGTTTAAGGAAGTTTAAGGAATAAAATGCAACAAACCTTATATTTCTATCTCATTTCGTTGCTGAGTTATAACGTTTCAAAGAGTGTATACATCAATTCGGGACACACTGTATATCGTCGCGTGACCTTAGTCTTTGAAAAATTGCCGTCTAATATGTGATAACCATTCTGACATCACATATTTGCTTCATCAGAGTGGTAAGGCATTAATGAAAGGTCTTAAGACCCTCATGGGCCGAAAGCATGGAGGTCGTCAGGGAAAAGGTCTGAATTATAGGTCGGGTGTCTCCATCTATTTCAAATGATCCAAAAGAGGTTTTGACAAACAAAAGTCGAGGCTTTACAATACAAAAAACTGATTTTGACACGGCTACTTTCGGATTTTATTCCCGCCATTTTTAAGTGTGCCTAGGAGAGGATTTAAATCAGTTTACTATTATTCTAGCTACAAAGTTTTTTTAAGAGGTTTGCGTTGTCGTGAAGAAGCACAACCCATTTTGTTAATTTTCCAGGCCAGCGATCATCATACACTTCGACTAATTGGCGATAAAATTCATTTGGGTTATATTTTTTCGTCATCTTTCATGAATAATAACGACTCACACGATCAATTTTTCACAGGACTTCAAGACGAAAATCCCATTCTGCCATCAAATATCGCCACAATACCTCTTGGAAAAAAAACAACTTCTTGGAGAATCCAACTAACTTTTTGGCTCTCTTCGTAGAATAGCATTTGGGAACTCGGAAATGACTTGTTTCTATGTTGCAACTTTCATCCATAATCATTCCTACAAAGTCGCAGAAATGCATGTTTGCAGCGGGATTCGAACCCACGATTGGCCCAATCAAGAGGCTAGAAAGCCTGCGCCCTAGATCTCTGGACCGCCAGGCCGACCAATAACCTTAGAAAAGTTATCAGTTATTGCATCATCAATGAAAACTTTAAAATTGAAACTCTTCATAAAATCATTCATTTACTTCCTTGAAAAAAGCTGAAATATCAAAAGGCGTCAGCATATTTATAGTGATGTATTTTATAAAATCGTTGCAGTAAAAGTGTACATTCAAAAGATTTGTTTTTCTTACATAGAAATTGCAGCCATATATTTAGATTACAACCTCTGGCGATATATTCGAACGACTCAATATAAGAAACACCACACTTACAAAAAGTCATCAATAATATTCGACTTGGGTGTTCTTTAATTTTAGAAATTAAATTCAACCTTGTCAAACTATTAAAAATTAATTAAGGCATCGTTATCCAACTAAATAAGGTTTTTAGCATCAAAATGTTTTGTTCAAACATAGCTCTGTTTGTGTTTAGGGCCCCTGCGAGGGCTCCAGAGGATTATATAAGTTTTAGTGCATAATAGCTGAAATTTTAAGTAACACACTATAAATATACAAAATTTCAGATTCCTAGGTCGTTCCGTTCAAATGTTATAGCTTCAATTGTTTTTGGGGCCTCGGGACCTCCGGTGGGGTTCTAGAGGCTTATATCACTTTTTTTATATATTGCTTTTATTTTTTTAGAACCGCACTACAAATTTACGAAATTTCCGGATTTTAGGCCTCTTTGTTCAAAAGATAAAAAGGAACCATGAAATTCATACAAGTGGCCCCTGAGGAGCCCTAGGCCACCCTACAGGATTCGCTATATTTTTCGCACCGTCTTCTGTATACGGCCTACGTGTGTATAAAATTTCAAGCCTCTAGGTCAATCCTTTCAAAAGTTATGGCGTGTGACATGCACACATGCATACATGTGTACATCTGTAATTGACCTTTACATTCACTTACTCTACAATATTTATTTAATTCATTTACCGTTTCTTATGCACAAGTCTTTTGCTTCCGCACTCATAATGTGAAATGCAATGTGAATCCAATGTACCCTTACTATGTAAAGTGCGAAGCTGTGCATGGCGTGAGGTCAAAGCTATTTTGCATTAAATGATATGGGGATCTTAATAAATTGACTAGTAAATATAAATGTGTCGTCTCACGCAATAATGACTTGACCTTCAGTCATCTGCATTAATTTGATTAAATACATTTTCATTAGAATTTGTTTTTGATTTAGCTTCAATTTAACAAAGTAATACGTATTAACACCAGTATGAACAAAGATTTGGTCAGACGAGTATTGTGCTACATTTGAAGCTAGACAGACTTTAATCATGTACTATTCATTACAACATGAATATATTAAATTCGCAATCATAACTTAGCAAATACGAAAGCTTAAAGTGGAAGTTTCTAAAATGAAAATAAATAAGGGAAAAATTGTTTAGAATTATTACCTTGGAGCTAATGTGAAATTAATAATGGTCACTTTTGTCGAGACTTCAGGCGTGTAATGGGGATTTGGTAAAGCTGTGGTAATGTACAGCCTGAAGTTTTCGTGGTAAGGAACAGTATTGTCACCGAGTTTAATCATTAGAGCTCCTGCTTGCCTGTAAGTCTACAATAAAGGAATCTTTAAGTAAGCCTTTCAAAATTTTTGTTTAATTTTTCAGTCAAGAACTATGAAAAACATTTATTCAGTAAAATTTAAAAAAATGTACATCACTCCACAGAAAAAAAATCAATACCATGAAAAAAACGCTTCAAATGAGGCAACATTTAAAGCACAGATACGATGCACATGATCAATGGAAACTGACTGAGTGATCAACGCACAGCCCAAACCATAAGGCCTAGAAACTTGAAATTTTGCACAGAGGTTCTTTACATATTGTAAGTGAGCACTAAGAAGGGGTTTTTCGAAATTCACCCCTAAGGGGGGGAAAAGGGGGGTTGAAAGTTTAGTAAGTTTACTAAATAGAAAAAAGGTTTAGTAAGTAGCAGACCTGTCATGCTGAGCGATGTATTCATTTCCATGGGGTGGCACTGAACTAATGAGTGCTCAAATACATTTCTGGAGTATTCTAATCTATATGGTATTTACCAAACTCCGGAGACCATCTTCATTTCGAAGTGATTACAGAGCATAAATTCGACGTCCAGTCACATTCTAGATTCTCAATTGGTTGAAATCTGCAGATTATGCAGTGGCCAAGGAATCATGGGGAATGTTGTAAAGCATGCCTGCTGATAAAGTAATAACGAATTACTGGAGAAAATGTTCCAATTAAGATAAGGTAAAGCTGTAGCATCTTATCAGCAAATCACTAAGTTCTCAAACTATCCGTTGCGTGTACTAGAAATGACCGGACGTTGAAGCTGATAGTAACCCAAACCATGACTAACTTTTGAGGAGCTTTGGCTATCTTCTTTGACCGCCATTTTAGGAATCTTCCCGAATAGATAGTTACTTTATGGTGGTCTATTCGAATTTGAAGTCAAAATCAAAATATTCGGAAAAAAACTGTCAACAGAACGACCGAATTCGCAAATACCGTAATGTTTTTTTTAATCGTCCTCAACTAGTTTAATACAAGCTTTATGTTTACAGAAATTCTGTACAAGCAATTACTTTTCATGACCTTGAGAACTTCTCTAAAGTTAACATAACCATATCCTATTCCCCTTATATGAAATCTTCAAATTACGTCATTGTCGGGAAATTGCGAAAGTCTGCATAATCGTTTCTCTAAACATTCTTAAATTTGCTTAGTCTACAAGAAACATAGCATTGTTTTTTTTTCGCTCTGGAGTAGTGTATGCATTTTTCTTTATAACAAATTTTGTAATGTCCAACAATTTATGGAAAGAACAAATATAGATTTCTTTATTAATAAAAACCTGCTTATTTCATGCAAGAAAATTAATAAATAGATCCCATGTTTCATTTCATTTTTTTTTTTGTTTGACTTTAAAAATACGACTCCGAGAATAGAATTCAGGTACAAATAATTCTAAATTCGCTTCCATGGGTACTTACTTGGTCATTTAATAAAAAACACAACATATATGAATAATATCTAAAGAATATCTAAAGTCGACGCTCCATATTCCCGAAAAAAAAAACAAACACGAAATTGATGAATTATGATAAACGGCTCTTATAGACTGTAGTTTTAGATATAACAAATTTTTCAAAAATAAGAAATTTAGAAATAATAATATAAAGGCGAATTTCAATAGATTTTTTTTGCAATATTTGTTTATATTAACAAGTGTTTAAATATTATTTTAGGGTTTAAATGAGTTCAGTCTCCTATTTAATGGGGAAAAATCGTAAAATTAATAAAAACAAAAAAATTAATAATAAATAAAGTCACCAATCTTGAAAAACGATTATTAATTTATTTATTATTAATTTTTTTGTTTTTATTAATTTTACGATTTTTCCCCATTAAATAGGAGACTGAACTCATTTAAATTTAAATTAATCATTTAAACTCCTTAAATCAATAATTATTTTAGGGTGTTTTTGCAAACTTATATTACGCATCTTGCGGCCACTAACAGCCTTTTTGTCGATTATAATTAATGAAATTATATACTTATATGTATATATAAATTTTTAAGGGACACAAGTGAATTATAATCCCTCTCATAATTTCAGAGATTAACTTCATTAACGAGTGAAAGCGGACCTACCTTTCAGTCTTGTGTAAGGAAAATTCTGAAAGGGGAGCCACCGTATACACAGGAGAACGAATAATTGACACACTCCTGCGCTCGGTTCTGAAGGCGGTGTTCATCACAGAAAAGGATTACACAGGCTTTCTTAGGCTCTTTTTGTTGTTGCAAATGTTGTTCTCCTTAGACACTTTAGAGTTATTCTCAGAAAATGTTAGCGTCTTTGATTTATTATCTCGTTTCAAATTTTTGGAAAGGGTTAAAGTTTCTGGTGAACTTTAAACCCTAATCCTACCTATAATAATACCCCAAACTTTTAAAGCTTCAACGCAAACACATATATACTAGAATCAGTCTTATTTTTATTAAAATAATTCTTTACTTAATTAGATAAGTGGTTAAACTAATAGACATTGCAGTATTCTTAATTCATGAAGACAACGATCAATAATGGGGGATTAGAGTAACTAACTTTAAAGAAAAATGTAAAATTTAAGATTAAACTCAGTGCATTGTGATACGCCGTATCAAATAAAAATGATTTTCAGGTCAAACGATTTTCTTTCAAAAATGCCGTATTTCCGCATGGTCTTCAAGTTGCACTTACATATCAAGAACAAAGTCATAATGTGAAGTAATAGGTACAGTCAAATAAATAACGAAGCTAAGAATATCTCACAGTAATTATTCAACGAAACTCAAAAGTATTGATCGCAATTGTTTAGGCATTTATCCCAAAATGACACTATTCACAAAAAGCAATCCTCGTAGAAATCCTTTGGCTGCTGTTTGAACCAATTGCGCGCGCACTCCTCGACTTCATCGTTCGTTTGAAACCGTTCCCCAGCAGTGTTTTTTTGAGCTCACGGAAGATGTGGAAATCACATGGGGACAGGTCTGGACTAAAAGGGGGGGGGGGGGGGGCAGGAGCTTCCACTTGAATTTCTGCAGCCGTTCCTTTGTTGCGTTGGCTGTGTGCGGTTTAGCTTTGGCATGCAACAGAATGACACCATTAGAAAGTTTACCAGGGTGTTTCGACTGATTTTCACATGCTCAACATGATTCCAAATTGAGCAGTTTGATTATAGGAAACCGTAGAGATTTCGAACATTTCCCATGTTTTGCGGTAGTGTGAAATGTATGAAATTAAGAAAAATGCTTACAAGTAAAACAAGTACCTCTTTACACTTGCTTCCCTTATAAAAGCAATTGCTGAATATTCTTAGGAAAAAATTAAGCTAATTCCAAATCATTATTAGCTTTTCTCTTTTATGAGGGTCACGTCCTTCGACGGCATAGCTTTATTTCTTTTCTGAAGACCACGCTCCATGAGGGCATAATTTTTCTCTTTTCTAAGGATCAAGTTCTTCTTTTTAAGTAGCGGAAAAATGGAGCAATTACTGCTTCACAAGGTCCGTCTGTCCCCTTCATATTTTCTTCATTTTTTCACATACAAAGTTGAACTTCAGAACGCAGCTTACCAAAGGCATGCCCTCCTTTACTATTTAATTTGGTTTAATTTGATTGGCCCCCTACGTGCATTTAAATATGTAAAGGAGTGAAATTCGGTATTCAGATTCCTCTAGGCAAGATCTACATTACTATGAAGCTTGGGCCAAATTGTTCTTATGGGGGATTGTGGGGGTGGCAGTCACTTGATCTTTAGAACTATGAACAACATACGGCATATATAAATCGATCGGAAAAGATGAGAAGCGAAAGAAGATAAACCTCTTTTACATTCTAAATACTTCATTCGAGAAAATCAATTTTTTGATTAGAAAAATTGGGGGGGGGGGACGCTAAAAAGTGCAAATAAAAAGGTAAAAATATGGCTTGCGCTACTTTTCTATACCATCCTCGGGGGGGATTAATTTCTTATTATCTTTGAATGTACATTTCGACAAACATTGATGATCTTTCAGAAAGAAAAACAAAAACGACCACATGATGGTCGAAACGTACACTCAAGAAGTGAACTGTAATTGACGTGGACAAGAGGTGTCGTTATTTCGGTTAATTATTTATATCCACAGTTTGTCCTATAGTCCAGTCCCGCAATATTTAAACTAAAAACTAAACGGGCATGCTCATGCTGTATCCGCGTTGAAAAAAATTTACATACTCTAAGGCATCTGCTTGGTTGCTTGTTTTGTACATGTATTTGACCCTCTTACTAATGGGAAAATGTACAACAATTTTTAGTAATTAATAAACTCATACATATACTGAATTATTTTTATTTATTATACAAGAGGGCATGGGAAGTTCATGCCCACCAAAAAAAAATTAGTTCACTAGGTCACCACCAGCATGGAATGGCGCTCTATGCAATATTCGTATACGAAATTAGACACGAAGACACAGGTTAACAAGTCTTTAATCGTTACTAAAATTCTTTCAGTAAATGGTGGAGGCCACATTCAACATGTAACTAATTTTAGTAACGATTAAAGACTTGTTAACTTGTGTCTTCGATTCTAGTTTCGTATACGAATATTGCATAGAGCGCCATTCCATGCTGGTGGTGACCTTTTGAACTATTTTTTTTTTTTGGTGGGTATTAACTTCCCATGCCTTCTTGTATAATATTACCAGTATTATAGCTTTTGGTCCAGTAGTTTTTTTTTATGGCCATGTCAAAATGGAACTTTAATTATAAAGACTCTGTATATTATATATCTTATCAGGAGATGGCGCTACTGTCATCGAATGAGTAACTTCTACGATTTAGGATGCAGTTGTGAAATAATCGCGATAACTGTAGCAGCAAATTATATTTTCAAAATGAATCGCATATTTCAAATATTGCAAATTATTTTACATAGCATTCAAACGGTAATTTCATGACTTTTAAAAAACAAAAATCCGAAGCGAAAGGATTTGTTTCTTATGGTGAATTGGAGCGACATGGTGAAACGGTAAAATTAACGCAAGCACATTTCGATTTTAGTTCATTTTCGTCAGGCTGCATTTGCACTATTACTCAAAAAAAAAAAAAAATCAAGTTTTCAGGTTGGTGCAAAATTAATGGCAGATGTATTACGTTGTTCGCTTAAAATGCAATAACTCGTTTCAGACAACACTTTATTAATCGAAGTAACATCCAGCAGAGTCAACGCACTTTTGCCAACGAGACAAGCATATTTATTGCGGTGGCAAGAAATTCTGAATTTCTGGAGGCGACGAACTCGTTGAAGACAGTTTTCGCATCTCCCACGCAGGATATTGTCTACGTGCTTGAAAAAGTGGTAGTCAATTGGTGAAAGATCATTCAACTTCTGTCGGGTGACCATTGCGACGTGCGGCCGATCGTTGTTGTGAAGCAAGATGGGACCTTTCCGATTGACTAATACTGGTCGTCGTTGTTGGAGTTTCTGGTGCATGTCGTCGATTTGTTGAACGTATGATCGGGCAGTAATGGTTTCACTCTGATTCAGGAAGCTGTGATGAATGAGCCGGTTGCAAACTACCAAACAGTCACCATAGCCTTCTTCTGAAGCAACTTGGACAACCACTTATCGAGCTTTTTCATCTTTCCAATTTTCTTCAAGTCGAGAACGAATGTAGAATGAATGGTCTACTTGGGTTCTTCCGCAACTTCTCGTGTGAATTTACGCGGGTCGGCTTGGATTAATATCTTAAATTGGTTGTCGTCAACTTTAAATGGACGGCTACAACCATTCTCATTTTCAAGGGTGGTGTTGCTGCCACGGAATTTTTCAAACCATCTGCACTTTGTACGTTGAGAAGTTGTCCCATCACCTCAAGCTTTGATGACATTTCTAGTGCTTCAGCAGCATTATGGCCAAAGTTTGAACTTAGGTCACCACTAGCAGGTGATGACTAGATCGAAATTTCGACTATGTCCGAATAGACGCGGGAACAATGCAGACGACCAACACCAGAGCCTTGAATTATACCACGTGATGATTGTTTGGTGATCGACGGCACATACTGAATTATATTAATTCTTTCAGTTAAGTAATAAAATAATGCGTGTATCTCTTATGTAGACAGCATTTGCAAAATTGATCTAATCTTTCACAACGTAAGACGTTTGAACAAGCTTTTAGCATCAGCTTAAACAGAAGAACTAAATGGCGTATCTTATGGCTGTATTAGTGGAGAAATAATTTGCATATCGACTCCACCTCCATCTGGAAAATGCAATCGGTCATTAATTTTGTAACAACTTAATAGATTTTTGAAGAATTTTTGCAAATCGTTTTGCATTACTTGTAGTATAAATAAAATACTACAATAAATAAAAAATTAGTTAAGGCATCGTTATCCAACGATATAAGGGTTTTAGTATCAAAATGTAACTTCAAATAGAGTTTCTTTAAATTCTGACGTCACAAATTGCTCAAACGCAATCAAAAGTCCATAGACATGAAAGGAAGTCAGTTGGGGAAGCCACAAAAACACTTTTTTGGCCCATCCTAGAGGATTCGTTTTATTTTTCGCACCGTCCTCTGTATAGGGCCTACGTGTGCTCAAAATTTCAAGCCTCTAGGTCAATACTTTCAAAAGTTATGGCATGTGACATACACGTTAGATACATACGTCTGTGCCGTCGTTAATAGGGTTTTAGATGATGCTAAAACCTTAAAATAAAATATTCTAAAATAAAAAGCTCGCAATATTTGTGGTATATAGAATTTTTATTTACTCTTGAGATTCTTCTAATATGTTTGAAAAATTCATAGAATTCTTAATAAACAGAAATTCTGTATTAGTACAACTACGGCTAAGTCATTTAATTTAAACTAAGTAAATAGAGTAAAAAACCAATTTGCTGATATCTTCACATCTCAACACAAACAGCATACGATTAGCTATCTAAATAACCATTTTTTATTAGGCTATTCGTATTTAGAATCTTTTTTGTCCCTTTCCTTCAAACTAGTCCTTAAGCCGAGATTTGATGCGTTACCCGTATATAGAAAGCTAAAATTATTATTTAAGTCCTCATTACTTTTAAATTTTCAATTTAATATTCCGAAAACTTAAGAACCAGCGAATACCTTCCACTGTAGATTTACAATCTAACGTTTTATTTTAAAAATTTTTTTATCGCGGTGATTAATTTCTATAAATCATAGAGTAATTGGAGCTATTATTTAATTTTTTGGTGCTTGAGCTTCAATACCCGGAACTGGTTTAAGATTAATATTTCATCTTGAATTAAGACAACCAGGTAGCTTAATTGAAGATGATCAAAAACATAATATTTATTCGTTATTAAGTACAATATTTTACGGAAAAAATGGAAACCCGCGTATAAATAATCCGTGAATATGGAGCGTCGACTGTAGTTTTTATTATATCCACACAAAATATTTAACATACTTGAAAATTAACTTAAAGTTAAAAACGTTAATGTTTAATTCTCACATTAGGACTCCCTTATAAAGATTTGTGAGAACAATTCTGACGAAAGCTAAACGCGTTTTAAAATGTAATTTTCTTGAATTTAATTCCATACATTTTAATTAACCTATTTTCTTGTAATGAAAAATAAAAAAAACAAAAAACAAATAGCTAATATATCAGCCGAGTAACTTTAAAAAAAAAAAGTTCTATGGGCTAATGCTGAAAGAAATTAATCATATAAATTGTACCACATTATTGCTTCATATATATTGTAATTAACAATTTAATTAAAATAAATTGTTTATATTCTAACCTGCTTCAGAAGGACTGGCTCAAGAGCCGGATCAAGTTCTTCCCCTACGTTCTCCATTAAAGCATGGTTACCAAATCGAATAGCTGTTTCCAGGTAACGAATGAAATCTTTATCGGACATTTTAAAAACAACCAAACCACCTTCTTTTCCCTACATAGGTAAAGTACAAAAGTATCAATTTCCATGAAACATTTTTAAGAAATAAAAATAAGTTATACAAATAAATTCATTTCGATATTAAAATACAAACTATTAACAAACCAATATATAATTTGTACTAGTTTCCTGCTATTGGACCGTCCAAAAAACTCTAAATGCACCTTAAGAAGAGATTTGAAAATACTTTGTGCCAGAAATTACAGAAATCTAATGCCAGCTATTTGTTTTGAAACTGCGAGAAAGGAGTAAATACAATATAAGACCAAACAACTGATGCCTGGTGGTTTATTTAATATTTAGTGGTCGTTTATGTGTGAAAGTAAATACTTGAGTTATTTCATGATTAGTTAAGCAGCAGGCTTATTAATATAAAGCAATCATGTTTGTTCAATTGCCATAGGAGATTCAGAGAAGCAACTTTTCCTGGAGACAACAGGGAAATGATATTCAGTAGCAACAGAGAATACAAAGTACAGATAAGAAAGTAAGTACTTTCTGCAAACTAAAGAAAAATGTGGACGAAAAAGGTTGAACAAACCACTCAGATAATAATTACAGTCTTCCCACTGAGATAACTTTTGTAAAGGTTTTCACCGGAAGATTAGCGCTACGAACACAAGTAAAATCTGATAAAATAATATTATTGACCTGCAAGAATAAATTAATGTTCGTTCGTTGTCCAAAGATCATGGAAATATTTTGTTTCCTGATTCACATCGTATACTTTCCTTAAAAACGTTATTTTGCATACGCGAGCGACCAAACGGTATGTAACATAATTTAATAAGTAAATCTTGGATCAGTGTTAGTTTAAGAAACTATCGATTCTATTCCATTATGTAATATGTCATTTGAAAAGCAATTCCTTAATTTTTACGCCTAATTATTATAGTTTTATTCAAGTTTGTATGGTCAAATTTACGAAATGCGCCCTCAAGCAGCAGAAAATACGCGACACTTGATTCGATAATATGAGAACGTAATTTTAAAACACTAGCAGATGTCAGTATTCTGACCGAAACGCGCCAACAATAGAGTCTCCTCTTTCTAACAGTACAGTTAAAATATAAATTCAGTTTTTGAAGTGGTGTCTGAAAGTTTCTCGAACATTTCATAGCAGCTGGCATAATAACGAACTGCTCGATGTTCTCATATTATCATTACATTTTTAATGGGTAAACGGCATCATTTCACTGGTTGAAAAACTGCTTAAGCCTAAATTTCAGTAGAATTAACAGCACGACAGGGATGCACATTACTGCTCCTTATTCACAGGGTCAAATTTGATGTATTTAAATTACATTTACAGAAGCCTAGAAAGCAGTTTGATTTATATGAGCAATAATTTTAATTTAAAATCAAACCAATCTCCTTCTTTAATGATTTTTGAGGAACTGTCAATTGCGAATACAAATTAAGCAACAGAAATGCCCAGGACCAATAGGATAAAAGAAAAGCATTTGCTTATTAAAGAAACCTTTGGTTGTTAAGAGTAAGGTGCGGTTGCTAAGGAAACAAATGGTTTCTAAAGGCAAGGCATAGTTCTGAAGGCAATGTGTATTCAAAATCAATAAAAGTGAAGCACCAAAAGATTAAATGGAAAGTGTAGTAATTTTCGATATAGTACTATATATAAAAGTCCTCTTATTTGTAAGCATTCCTACATAATTAAGTGAGCGTCAATTGTTGAAGCGTTCTGTGCAAGCATCTATCATATCTATATAATATATAATTTGCTAAAGCGTTTCTATGTAAGCATTTACTATTGAAGCGAGCGATTGATAATGTTAGGCCCAAGTAATTAGCTATTGATAGTAGGCTTAAAAACAATTGGCTGTTAATTATAATACGTCTAATTATTACGCCTAACACCAATTTGCTATTGATAACATTAGGCCTAACAACAACTTGTTTTTGATAGCAACTGGCTATGGATAACAATAGGCCTCACAACTCGTTGCGATATGGTTTAGGTAATTATATGCCATATCTTGGCATTGAAAGTTTTACCATTAAAACACATACCATTTAACTCGTTTTAAACATTCCTAATACACCATTACAAGTTGTTTGATATATTATATGCCATATCTTACATTGAAAATAATGGTACCATTGAGACATTTATCACTGAACCAATTTCCACCGATTTTGACCATCAACGAAGATCATCACCTGTGTTTACTATATCCACATACATTCTGCCTTAACTATCGCACAGGCCATTAATAGATGGAATTGTATTGTGAAAAACTAGGCCCCCTCTTGTATTTCTGATCATTTGGAAAGGAGAAATCCCCGAATTGCAAGCTGAGTGCCCGCCCTATCATTGGCCGTCCATCTTGACTACCTTGTAGTCTTTAAGAACAAGTGGTGACAGCCTTTCTGTAACCTGTTCACGAAGACCCAATTGGCAGAGGAAAAGCGCCTCACACTCGTGGTTCGAATCCAGATCGTGGATTTTTCTCCATTTTTTCTGATATCATTAGGTGATAGAGCCAAAATTAGCTGTTTATTAAAGATTACTTACAAGATTTTTAATCCATTTGTTGGCTTGGCCTTGAGGATCGATGAAAAGCGGCCAGCGCTGAGAGAATTTCATTATAACACCATTTTCAGTGGAAAGATTGTCTTTGGGCAAACCTGCTATTTGCCAATTACGAATGAGGACAGGATCCCCAAATGCAGCTGTAAGAATAAGTATAGAATGTAATTTAAAATTAACAAATTACCTAATTAAAAAGATAAGAAAAAAAACACGTTAAGAAGTAAATAAAAATTTTGCATGTGATAATTAAATAAACATTTGATTTTCAAAGAAATTTTGCAATTTAACAATTAATGAGCAAGGAAACACCTTCATCTAAACATTTTTTATGCAATGAAAGAAGATCAAATAAATTATAGATAATTAGTTTGTGCAATACCAACAAAAGCTTTTGTTAGTACGAGCAAAATTTGTGGACGTAAATATCAGTAAATGGAGGAAAACAACTTCTGAAACCTAATCGATATTGCACGAGACTAATCTCATTTTGATTGAATTAACAGTAAAGGAACACCCTTTCCCTCAATAAAAAAGTACAAAATGGGACATGTCTAATTTCCCTTATTGCATTCTCTATTCAATTTAATTAAAAATTAGATTTGTCTTGAACCTATTTCCATTGCTCTGAACTGCGAAAACATTACTCAAGGGGCAACGACTCGTATTGCTTCACTACTTTAATAACTGATTACAAGCTTGAGCCTTTTCAGTGAAAGAGAAGATGATCTTAACTACGTTAAAAACATTTCGATCGCCTTTTTCTAATGATAGTTGGGCTCGTTGAAAAAAAAAAAAAGGTAACATCAATAATTTGAATATATTAGCTTTGCTTTAGTTTTCATGATTGTTGGATCAGTGTTTGGAAGGAAACAAAATAGAAACATTATGCGGGATGTTTTCGTATTGGATTTTTGCTTCTCTAAGCACACTTCTAAAACCAACAAAGAAAAAAAAAAGACTTGGAAGTTTCTAAAGAGTTCTTTCGACTCTAATGAGACCAAACTAAAAAAAAGATGCCAAATATGTAAGTAAATGCAACCCTAAATTAAAAAAAAGTCGTAAACATCAAAATACTAAATACAATTTTATTTGGTGTGCCTTTAGATAGCAGCGATTGTAGGCTAGAAAGTACAGAAAGCAGCAAAAATTAGACCGAACAATTTTATTTTGATAAAGCTAAATGCTTATTCCAATGATGTTTTTCAACGCGACCACCTTTTGCAAGGTAAAGTTGTCGTACTTTTCATGGTCTTGCAGTCAAAGCGTTCGAGTTCCTGACGAATGGCTCCTTTGAGACCATTTAACATTCGCATCTGCATTTGTTGATTCGTTGTTTGAAGTATCCCAGGGGAAAGTAATCACAAGGGGCAACCTGGGACTGTTTCGGTGTGATGAATTAACTTTTGACTTCAGTAGAAATTCTACAGTCTACTTTGCCGCATGTGAAGGAGCGGAATTCTGGCATAAGATGAAATCCCTATCCGAATACAGCCTCTTAGCATCAGTCTTAAGAAATTTTTTAAATTTATTGCTGGTGTAATATACATAGTCGAAGTCTTCGCACTTGGCTTGACAACGATAAATTTTATGGCTCCATTGGCTGAAATACCAGCCTAATACTATCATACCTTTGGGATGTGACAGGTGGCTGCTGGAAGGTTGGCCGGATTTTAGGACCTGATATTATTGCACCTTTCTGAAACCACTTTTCGCAGTCAAGTAGAACTATGATTTTTTTTTAGTTATGATTTTTTTCCACTGACTCTTGTTGAATCGCAGATACAATGGCCAAGCTCAACTGACAGATTTTTCAAGGGTCTTTTTTGGATTTCCGGTTAAGTTTTTTTTTGATCTTGCATGACATGCCTGCTGCTTTCAGTCGCCGTTCTTTTCTTTTTGAGTGATGGATGCTCGACATTGGGTTGGTCGCCAAATTTTTTGTGTAAGTGCCCAATTAATTTTTGGTAGACAGTATAATAAAGAAAGGAGAGGCATACCTTATAAAGGTGACATTAGCCAGATACACATGTAGAAGGGATAATCGTATTGTTGAATCATAGTAGAATTACTCTCACCTAAAACCTATTTCACACAATAAACAAAAATAATTCTCATTGGCATATTGATATGGCATAATTATTGTATTTATCATCTAGACGAAAATCTACTTCAAAACCTTCGAAATTTAGAAAGTATTACTTTCTTATTCAGTTTTTTTTTCTTCCAATAAACGAATTTCAACTCAAACTTTCATTCAACTTAATTATTCTAGTTTTATGATTTTATTCAACTATGATTTTATTATTTTATCTTACGTCAAATATCTTTAATTTCCATAATTCGAATTGCTTTTAATTAGCTCATTACTTATTTTGTCGCACTTTTTTATTATTATAATACAAGCTCATTAATGAATGTATTCAAGTGTTACAATTTCGGTCTTAACACAGCCGATAATCCCTAAAATAAACTAAACTTCCCCAAGTTTATGCATTTTAGAAAAGGATTTATCAGCAGATTAGGTATTTTTGGTAAGCTGCAGATAACCCCTGGCAACCTGTTCTGCAATGATTTAAAAGACGGAACGCCAATTTTATCTTCTGTCCTGCTTATCTTAATTCCTTAATTCTGTTTGCCTTAGCTCTCTAAGTACTTCAAATAGAAGGAATCTAAATCGGATAGACCATTTCTCTTCCCAAAAAACAATTAATTAATTGAATAACTTTTAGATTCTATAAATAAAAATTCTGTGGAAACCACCAAATAGATTTCCATTTTAAGCTACAAATATTCAAAAACTTCTGAAATGATAAAACGATGGCATTGCATCGAAAACGTTTCTTGTGAATTTATCAAAAACTAGATGGATCCCGTCAAAATTTGACGGTAAACAACCCATCTTATTATTAATCTCCATCTCCTTAATTAAAAAAATAAATAAATAAAAAATCGTCAGAGCAGCAAATAGATTAATAGAATAGCTTAAAAGAAGAGAACATTGCACGGAAGCCAATTTTGCCGATGCACAGTCGGGTGCAAAAAAGGTTTTGACCTAAAGTTGAGCACGTGAATAGAACATCTCAGGCATATACCTGCTACCCTATTTTCATTCAGAAGGGATAGATCTAGTCTAATCTGCCTTGACTCTCAGTAAAACTACCTGATTTTGCAATCGATCAACATCCGTTAAGCTCAGCTCCTACGGAGCACGTAAAAACCTTTTTGACTGCATGTAAAGGCAGTTTTTATCATATAACTACGCATGCGCTTAAAGCAATTTTTAATTGTAAATTACCGCCAATTAATAGAAATTATGATATATAATAGCACAAAATATAATTTTGACAAATCTACAGACTATGATCTTTCATTAAGACCAAAATGAAGTTTAGAGATGCAGAAGTTTTCTCCAACGAACTGTCGGGCGATTCACCCTTGGAACTTAAATACAGGGCGAGTCCAAAAGTCGTTGGACACCTTCCTATCTTTGATACCAATGTAGTTACGCAAATTCTAATTCAGAGAATAAATAGGAACTTGAGGGTGCTCTATCTGATGAAGCACCTTTCATCGTCTCAAATAGGAAAATTAGGACACATGTAAATGTAAGAGATACACAAAAAATTCCAATTTCACGTTTGTTCAACAGCAAATTCCAAACAAAACAAAAAAAAAAATTCACCAAAGTCCGATGAGTACATCACCCACAATCCTCATTGCAAGCCTTGCAAATTAGTTTATGCACCATCCACATCCTGTTCTGTAAAGTTCCACAATTTACCATAAAGCCACCACTTTCCTGTGTAATTGGTATACAAAAGGCATGTTGAAGCTGAGAAAAACTCAGACCAAAGCAAGATGGCACAGTACAACTAATCAGGACATAATCAACATGGTCCTCTGCTTTGGCGAGGCGAGGCAAAATTATCATGCAACAACCAGGCATCGTTGAAATGTCGTGCGGAATTATGCTATGGACATGACATTGAACACTATCTGAATTGATGGAAAGACTTACTTTGACTTTGTAACAGATGACTGTTTGTAAGCAGCAAACAGTAGAAGAGCCAATTGTCCTGTTGCATAGCTTGCAACGAGGATTGTGGGTGATCCGCTCATCGGATTTTGGTGAATTTTTTTTTTTTTTTTTTCGTTTGGAATTTGCTGTTGAACAAATGTGCAATTGGAATTTTTTGTTTATCACTTACGGTTTTCGTGATAGAATTTGGAAGTGTTCAAATTTGCATATCTGAGATGATGAAAGGTAGAGCACCCTCAAGTTCCTATTTATTACCTGTATTGGAATTTGCATAACTACATTGGTATCCAAGATAGGAAGGTGTCCACCGACTTTTGACTCGTCCTATATATAGATACAGTATATTAATAAAGGAAAGGAGTTTTGTGTACAATTAGTAACTTAGTAACATGAGAATTTTCTTCTTTTAATGTAAAAACGTATAAATAAATTCAAATAAATAAATTAGAATAATAAAAGTATGTTAACAGTCACCAATCTGGATTTTGATATGGCGTCCTGTTGATGCAGTAGTTTGTTATGAAATCTGATGAAGATCAAAGAAGGTCTCGCAGAAATGGTGATAATCAAAAACAATAATTTATAAAGCTTGAGGAGGGACTTGTAGAGTGATGATAGAATAATAAGATAAAATATTTGATCTCAGGCAAGAAGACGATGGTCAAAACACAAAATGGAGAATGTATAAAATTAAAACACAATATGATATAATAATTTGAAGACTATAGTAAAATAGGTGTTTTCTTATTGTTTTGACTATCATCTTTCTACAAGACCCTCTTCAAGCTTCATAAATTATTGTTTTTGATAATCATCATTTCTACAAGACCTTCCTTGATCTTCATCAAACTTCATAACAAACTACTGCATCAACAAGACTCCATATCATTATAATTTTTATTACGTGTATTTACATTTTATTTATCTGATTTTATTTTTCCGTTTTTACATTAAAAAAAGGAAAATACCATTCACTAATTAATGGATATTAGATGACCATTTTTAAACGGTAAATATCAATTGTATAATTCGAGCTATTCCTTGGCATTTTTTTCCTTAAAAATAAATTCTATACAATTAAGATTTTTAAAAAAGATCGCCTTCATAATGTTTTTTTTTATACGCAAGCTATAACGATAATCCCGGATAATAATAAAGATTCATTCACACCTAAACGACGCATAGCATTTTAAATTGATCCTGACTTTTCCAAGCTAGTAAGTACTCTTTACTGATGAGGCAACTTTTGCCAAAAACGGGTTGTTCAACGTACACAATGCACTTTTATAATCTGAAGACAATCCACGAGGCATGGTTACCCATGCAAATCAGCAAATATTGAATCTCAGGACATTATTCCATTACTCGTATGCTTCAATTGTTACCCACTTCGTCCTTACCTTTAAATAGAACGAATCACCCCTTTCAGGTGGATTGTTCCTATTAACTGATAAGCCAAAGTAAACATCTTAATTAAATTCAATTTTACAATTGAAACTAAAATATTTTTTTAGCTGTCGCATTAGTAATTAACCGTATTTAATGTCCGAAGCCAAAATTAAAATCATCAATCATTAAAATCTCATTTAATTTAGTGAAATGCTGTTGCAGCTAGCTTTCCACTCAGCTAAATAATTAAAAACTTGAACTTTAATGTAGATCTCTCCACGCTTCATTTGCCGTAGCAATTTGTAGGAACGAATGACCTTTAATATACAGGTAAGCCTAGTCATTCTCAAACTTTTCTGGCCTGGCCCTATTTGAACTTTTCTAAACTTTTGTGCCCCTCCATTCATTTTTATCCCGTTACACAATTAAATCTTTCAGATTCCTTTCATATATTATATCTTGTGGCCTCCCATTCAGTCCTCAATCCACCGCCCCTCGATGGGAACTCCCTCATTCCCTCCCTTAAGAAAACCCAGTTGCTTATGAACGAAATATAGATTTGCTTACCAACAAGATTTGGTTCTTCAGATCGAGGCACTTTCAAAGTGTCAATAGCTTTCAACCAGTTCAGTGAGAGATCTTTCCTATATTCTTCCTAAGAAATGAAATTTAAAGAAAAACATTTATAATAAGGAAAGTACCTAGAGAGCTGGAAGAGTGTGCAATAATTAACATAAACGCGAATCCTAAACTATTTTTAAATCACACTGGTAATTATGTGCATAAGGTCTGTAGAAGTTCACTTACTGTGAAAGGTCCCAAATAAGCAACGAATCCAGACGAAACCAGAATATCGCCCAAAATGCATGCAATCATTTTATCTAATAGTTCGACAGTGTCTTCCCACCGTTTACGTTCATCTTTTAGTCCACCAATTAGCTAGAATAGAAAAAGGTAATTCTCAACTAGAGCTGATTTAAGTTATATTATAAATGCTGATTTATATACTATTCTATGAGAATATTCAATATTACAGGGTCAAGTCGCATTATTATGACCACTCCCTAGGTTTGTCTTCGGGGTTGCCCAACCGAGGAACTATGACGTGTGTTGGAAATTGGTTAGGTGAAGGTAGGTTTCCACTATGTTAAAAACATATCACTCATTACTGCAATGGGTAAGAAGTGTGATTTATCAGATCTGTAAAAGGGGATGATAATCAGTTTTCGGGCCAAGAGTGGCAGTATTTCGGAAACCGCGCAGTTGCTACTGCAGTTAAAGAATACCATGACTGGGAAAATTGGACCGTTCAGAATAAACGGTAAGGAAACTGTGGAGCACCACGTACCATTGATGAGAGAGGTGAAAGGTGTGTGAAGGCCAACCGAAGAGCTACAACATTCTTAATTCAATGCCAATTAATTTACCTCAATTGCACTTCATCTTCATCACCGAAAGTTTATTTGTTATCTCTTGTAGAGTTAAACTCTACCGGAATAATTTAATCGTTCTTCTAATGCCATTCTTTAGAGGGCAAAAGCTGCCCTGCTACTGCTGCTAGTTATTGACAAGAGAACTGCTATTAATAAACATTAGCGCACTAAGAAAAATACCTTATGTTGCCAGAAGTATCCGGACACCCCTTCGAAATGTGGTATCTGCTGATTTACTTAACAGCTTGGCTTGTGGATATATACACTAGTTTCTTCAGTGTTAGACAGGAACTTAGCTAGCGAAGATAATACAATGAGTTGTTCCGAAGAGCTTAGCGACTTAAACGTGGTATCATGATTGAATGCTACTTGTGCAGCAAGTCTGTCCGAGCAATTTCTACCCTACTGGATGTTCCTCGTTCCACTGTCAGTGATGTAATCGTAAAGTGGAAATGTCATGGAACAACAAAAGCCCAAGAACGGACAGAGACTAAAGATAATAACAAACAGGGACCGCTATTAACCGCTTTACGCATAAATCGGATGTCCTTCGCGTGAATCACTGGCTAATGATTTCAATGGATCGGGAAGCCTGGCCAGCACTTAGAACTGTCCGCAGAGAATTACATGCCATGGGTTACCATGGTTGTGCAGAAGCACACAAGCACGGTAACATCAGTAATATCTACAGAGTGGTGTAAAGCTCGAATTCCGTTACACCATCTGGTAGTCCGACGGAGGAGTATGGGTCTGGCGGACGTTTGGGGAACGCTTCCTGCGCGAATATATTATGCCAACTATAAGTTTGGTGGTGGAGGAATCATGGTCTAGGGATGCTTCTCGTGGTTTGTGAGATAAAGACATTCTGGACATTCAGTATACTTCCAACATTGTGGGAACAATTCGGGGGAGGCCATGTTCTGTTTCAACATGATAATGCCCCAGCTCACAAAGCGAGGTGCCTACAAGAATGATTCCATGAACATGGATGTTGAAGAAATGACCTGGCCCGCTCAGAGCCCCGACCAAAATCCAATCGAAACTCTTTGAGATGATTTGGGACACCGATTGTGGGCCAGACGGAAGCGGCCAACATCTACTGCTGACCTCGCCAACGCTCTTAGGGGAGAGTGACACGCAATTTCTGCAGAAATTTATCAAAAACTAGTCGAAAGCTCCCCAGTAGAGTGCACGCTGTTATTGCAGCGAGAAGAGGTGAAACGAACTCAGTCACGACATAAGAAAACGTTGTTTTTTTACTTTATTATGCATGCGTCCATCGGTTACATAATTTATTGAGGATCTGAAAGTCAGAAGGCTTGAGTGTATGTGCGTTTGTGTTTAACCTGCTTAAATCCTTCCCTCTGTTAGTTTATTATTTACTTTCACATTAGCATCTGAATCATAATTTTTCTTTCGCCAATTCTCAACTTATGAACCTGAGCATGAATTTTAATAATTAAATATTAAATGTTAATTTCTTCTAATGGCATATATTCAACAGAAGATAGAATGCATTTTCCATATAGACCTCACTAGGAAAGGAGCAAATTTTCCAATACGGTTAATAGACGAATATTCATATGAAATCCTACTTATTTGAGTTGTCCAGGGAATACACCATCCTCGTAAATTGACTTCGGAGAACCCTATTCGACATGTCAGAGCAATAAAGTTGATGACCCGTTCACGCATGCTTACCTTGTCGGCTCGAATTAGCCGAGCTTCACACAACTTGCTGTTCTGCTCCAGTTCATCCTTCTTGCGGATTGTCTCAGCAAGGCTGTCGTTGAGTCGAGCCAGCCCTTCCTCGACATTCGTCAATCGCTCCTTCGCCTCGCCCAACACCTGCATTGTCTCGGCCAATTCCGCCTGGGCGACGGCTAATGCTTCCTATAAAGCAAGAGATGGAATTTGAAAAATAAAGCATGTCGAGAGATTCAATTAAGAATTCCTCTTTAAAGCATTTAGCTGCGATAATATCGTTGTTTTTAAAAAAGAAGCCAAGATTAAAGATGTGAATACTATCTGTAGACTAAACATTACACAAAAAGAAGGTTCAAGAAGATTCCAATACATGAACAAAGGAAATTTTAAAGAAAAATATTAACTGAAGGAGTAAGTACGAAAAATAAATGGAAAATAAGGGTGTTCACTCGCTTTGTCTTTTGGTCTCCTCAGAAATTCTTTTCATTTCTTATATTAAATTCACAAACATATATTAGACTAAGTTGAATGAATTCCCACTGAATTTTCTGAAGGCGTCCTCGTTTGAAAAGCAAATAGCAGCCGATCGTTAAGCGGAGAATTTAATTTTGATGGAATGGGTGAAAGAGCAATTGGAGCGTGCTAAAATTTACACACCTGAATGGTACTGAGTATTAAATGAATGGTTTTGTTTATAAAGAGAGAAAAATATTTTCGAAGATTATAGACTTTTCTTATTAGTAAAACTTGTGGAAAAAATATAATTTTTTTTCTAAACAATTTAAGTTTTAGCATGTTCATAAATGAATTAAGTTTGCCTTAAATTTAATTATTCTGGTAAAAAAAAAAACAACCAGTCGAATCTTAAATTTTTTTCTGGTGAAAGTACAAAGTAAAGAAAAGTTTTATGTCCGTGCATTCAAAATAAAATTTTAATAAATGCCTTAAATATTTGCATAATCGTTTTTGAAAAGTCAGTGCAAATAACAAAGAATTTTTTAATAAATTCTTTAAAATAGTCGATTTTAAGAGTACGTTGTTTAAAACAATAATTTAAATTGATGAGTAGCTCAAAACAACTCACTTTGGGGTCCCCTTCTTTTAATTAAATTTTTCATATACAGCATAAATTATGGTGGAAAGGAAAATATCGTAATGACTACCATTACGAATAATAACAAGAATTATATTTACTATTGAAATTAAAAAAAACACTGAGAAAAATTTCCCTTGTTTACAAAAATGGGTATTCCTAAGATTAATTTACGAGAATTTCTAGATACTCAAAAAATTTATGTAGACCAAATTTAGAGTGATAATTATAATATTTAATCGAAAAGCAAGTGTCAGTCAATGGAAAAATAACTTTATGCATGATAAAATATTGGAATGTCTATAACGATCTAATCTAACTTTTTCTTGCTAAATCTTTTACTCGACGTTTAAATTAATTGAGAGAAACTAAATTTTGATTCTGCGCTATGCAAGTATTCATTTCCTGTTTCAATTTTAATTTCTGTTTCAGAGTTTCAAAGAAGACAAACGAGCTAAATCTTATAACTAAGTCTTCTCTGTCTCTGCTATATTGTAATTTAAGTTATCTTTCAATTTTTTATATTATTGTAGGGTCATTCCTGGAATATGCTACTATTTTAAGCATTCTTATATTATAAAGGGATGACAGAAACAGAAAAAAAAACGAGAAAATACTTGTATATCCTCACTGAATTTCACTCCCATCATCCTATCAATGTAACCCTCCCTTAACAATATTATGAGTTAATAACATTGATTACTGGCTTGAACACTTAAAAAAACATTTTAGCATAGGGTAGATGTACCAGTAATTGACAGTTTAAGACATTACCGTCAAACGAAATTGTGTACGTAAATCTTATTGCCTTTTGAAACTTTTCTAGTGCCAATCTCCAAACAATTATTATATCTTTAAAAGCTATTAAGTTATTAAACTTTTTCCTAACTAATGCATGAATCACCAGTAGTTGACAGTTAATGCACCAGAAGTTGACAGGCAGTTTCACCAGTAACTGACAATATTTTAATTGCACATATTTATTATATATTTTTTTACAAAAAAAATTGACAACATTCAAAAATAGCTGATAAATGCAAAGAATGTAAAGTATTTAACATTAACTAACATTGTGCTTTTTAAAACTGAAGTAGTTCATTTAGATCATTTATCTTTTTTTCTCTTTGAAACAATAAATAAAATCAGTCCACTCCCATGTAGAGTGTAAGGACCATAGAAAATGAAGGTGTTTTACAGTAGTGCAATATCATCAGCTCTTGGTCAACAAAATGTTCGTAGAAAATTTGATTTTTGACGATTGTTCTCCTATTTGCAAAATTCATCCAATTCATCCTATGCTAATTCTTATCATAGTAAACAGAATACCAGTGGTAGTTTTCTTATTGGAAGATAACTATCCTGGGCTATCTGTTGATCGTCAAAGATTCAGGACCAACAAAAAGAATCGGCGAATAGGGCCTAGAAGATTTATGTCAAAGTGGATGATCTAGAAACTGACAGTCAAATTCTTATAATTGACACACCTAGGTCAATTAATGGAAAATGAGAAGTTACACTTAAAATCATCATGTTTCCTTTATTATTACCCTACCTTCTATTATCACATTAGCATATTTTTGTTCTTTTTTTTAAACACAGAAATTATCAATAATTTTTAGATTATGTCAATTACTAGTAGATTAAAACAGTTAACACATTGGTCATCTGAAATTCTGTTACCACCAGAAGTATTGTCCACTGATCACACAAAAAGGTTCACGTAAAATTAATAACAAATATTGCATAACATTCATAAAATAAGTTCAGGTAATCAAACCCTCGCGTAGTGGTTCTTTACAGGGTTTTTTCGACTCGGTGATACATTGAACAATCAACATGTGTTTGCGGCCATAATAGGGAGCAAAGTTCCTAGTTTTTTACTGTTCTGGGAAGCCTAATACATTGTTTAATACGAGGTGGCGTTACCAGTCTCTTTTCTTGCTTTGTTCTTTTATTACAGGCCTTCAAATCGTGAATTGTCAATTACTGGTACATCTACCCTAAGTACTATTTTAATTTATCTCTACAACTCACCCGTTTAGGAGCAACAACTTTGGATATTTGATAGTATTTGTACATAGCTCTTGCCCACTGACATATTGAAGTGCAAGCTTTTGATACCTAGTAAAACAATATAAACAAAATGAATATGAACAGAAAATCTTTATTAGAAATATATCTACTGTAATTTTATAAAGTCGCGACAGCAAAGCCTCAACAGGAAGCAACGGCTGTAACCAATCCGACTTCCTTTCTACTTTTTTTGGGGTGCTTTTGGAACATTTTAATTCTTAAACATAATGATTAAAAATCGTTTAGCGCGAAACGGAACATCGTGTAACGAGAAGTTTTAAAGCTTTTAGATTAAATGGTAAGTGCGTCGGAGATTTAGTATGAAATGCATGCCATCTTAATTGGTCTCATTTTTGCTATACTTTCTAGCAGATTTCCCTTCATATTAAGATGTGTGCATGTGTGTGTGTAATTATGCAAACAATATCAAGTGCTTAACAAACAAAACATCATCCATAAAAGTCACGACCTTCTAGAAACTGCCAGGCCTGAACATGGAAAAGAGAAAACATTGTTACGTCAGACTGGCGATGCTATTAAGAAGTTCAACGTCACAATCTGAGTCTTCAAGAACATTATTGACGTCATGTTCAGGCCTGGTAGTTTCTAGGAGGCCGTCGATGTTTATAATTTTAAATAAAAATAATATCACGGATACTTATCTCATAAATTATTTCGAGACGAATTAAGGTACAGCAAAATTAAGGTATTGTGCTTACGATTAATGGGATGTTATTCATAATGACCGGGCAGTATGAAAAATGCTCAAAAGTAAAACATTTTTCCTTTTATAAAATTCTTATTGTTGAAATACTGAAATCTTACAGACATGTATGTCTTCAGTAACAAAAGAATGGAGTAACGAATAGAGCTCGTACTTAATGGTTTTTACCATATCCGTCTGTCCCCTTCATATTTTGACATAGAAGATTTAAGTTTGGGTATGTAGGTTGTTACGGTCATGTTCTACTTCACTATTTAGTTCAGTCTGGATGGATCTAGTGGGTTCCGAGATATAAAGTCACATCTTATCAATGATATATACAAAGGTTGAGTCAAAAGTAGTGGCCGATCACCGCGCAAACTTTTAAATGGGCACCAGACAGGAACCACTCATTGCTAATCTTCAAAGTAGAGTTCATCATGCTCGATGGTCTTCTTCCAACGATCAGCCAGTTGGCGGATGCCCTCGCGAAACCACTCCTCCGGTTTCTGGGCGAAAAAGTCACGCACGACGTCTTCAACCTCACTGACATTGGCGAAGCGCCGTCCACGTAAGAAGTGCGCCGTGGACCGGAAGAGATGGTAGTCGGAAGGTGCCAGGTCGGGGCTGTATACTGGATGTGGCAGAACCTCGATTTTTTCCAGCAGTTGACGACACACCTTCACCCGTTATTAGGCTGCGTGGGCGTCAGCTCGTGGGGCACAACTCGGCAGCTCCTGTTGACCTTTCCTATGGCGTGCAGATGCCGAACCACACTCGATTGTGATATCCCGATGTCCGCCGCTAGTCCACGGGTGGTGCTGCCTGGGTTGGCTTCCACTTGTTGCCATAGGGCTGCGTCAATCACTTCTTTGGGTCTTCCGCTCCTTGGCGCGTCTTCCAGGCCCATGTCTCTAGACGAAAAGCGGGAGAACCACCGTCGTGCTGTCCGTTCATTGGTCACACCCTGACCTTCCACCCTGCATATTTCGGC
Organism: Rhysida immarginata; assembly: GCA_023313115.1. Lineage (NCBI taxonomy): Eukaryota > Metazoa > Arthropoda > Chilopoda > Scolopendromorpha > Scolopendridae > Rhysida > Rhysida immarginata. The sequence continues at coordinate 838,523 of JAHWFO010015474.1, read as the reverse complement.
GGCTGCTGCTCGCGCACTGGTCCCCTTTTTCCAATAGTGACGATGGAGCCCACGTATCACCAATTTTTTCTGCCATATTTTTACACTGGCTGACGCAAGTGGTACAATGTCTATGGCATTCAAATTCGTACTGACGTTTCTTCCCACTCTTTTCTCTTAATAAACTGCGATATACCCATGTGGTAAATGGTCTTCGCCCAGAATTCGTCAAACTCTAACCACCCCTCCCGAGTCGGCCACTACTTTTGACTCAAAATCTGTAGATATATCCTTGGTCTCCACATACCAGCTTGCGCAGTATCTCAGTGGAATCTCCGACTCCGGAACTTCTTCGGCAATAATAAATTTTCTTTTATTGAAATGCTATCGAAAAGTAGTAATACCCGTCAAATTATCAAAATACAAAAGTGACCAGATAGTATGATGAATTATCATACACAGATGCGCATTTATTAAATTGCCCGATCTTAATTGTGATAATTCATATTGCCCGCACATTATGAATAACGTTCTGAATAATCCCTTGACCCATTACACATATAATTTAGATGTCGAACACATTAATTCTCGTGAAGAACAAATTAATTCTCGGAGTTACCTAATGAAATCTCATTATTGTGAGTTATTCTTATAATAAATGTCATTAAAAGCATTTTCCTCAATCAATGATAGCAATACTGCAATGTTAAACTTATTTCGATGTAACGAAAATGATTACAATGAAATCAATTAAAGGAAGAGCATCAATGTTTTTTCTCCATAAAGACAAATATTCTTAAAGAAATAGACGAGATGATTTTTTTCTTCATAAATCAGATAATAATTTATTGCTTTTCCCCTTAATTAAGAAGAACTTTCTCCGAACCCACTTCATTACTAGGTATTAATAATTGAAAATTAATTTACCCTCATGGTATAGAAATGATCGGATATTTGGTTCCCAGGCAACTTGACATGGTCTCAGTAGAGAATCAATCTATTGCTTGATGGATTCACAGGAAGGACATTCAGCATTCACAGATACTAAGGGATCCCAAATCCTGTTTTTTATCGATCCCTGAAAATTGTGGCTACGTGTATAAAAGCAAATATATATTGCTCGTTAGACATGCTAACTTAAAAGAATGAAAATCGACCTTGGGATAAATCTATCATTAAGATTTATCTATAAATCTATGTCAGTATGAATAAATATCTATACGAATCCCTTTGCAAAACTTTATCATGACGTTAATTGAATGTCAGTATGAGTTGGCTCTAATTTGGCGAGTTCGAAGGAGGGATGAGAGTGAATGCTCGAAGCATGGATCGATATCGCGAATAAACAATAACTAGAATGCATTGGGAATTCGCCACTTCCAGAAAAACTTTTCGTCTGAACAAAGCCGACTGTGTGGAAGGAAAAGATGATGGATGAACTTGGCCGCTCGACATGTGACATCTGTCTCATATATTTAAATCAAAAAGAAATGGCTGCTAAAATCAGTGCTGATATCCTTGAGGGGATACCAGAGAGGAATTTTTCAAAATCGTCTGACGTACATTAGCGGCAATAGGTTTGGGAATCGCCGATCCACCAGGGTCTCGTACACCATGTCATGGGAATCTATTACAAATAGAAAATCGGCCTGGATTCCTGAAGTTTGGGACAATTTCGCCTCACTTACTTATAGGGACGTACAGGGTGTTGCAGATAACTACAGGACAGTATAACGGGAAGCCCACCCGCTCGATTGCAGGGGCCGGCTCGACATCAAATTATAATTGAGTAATTTTATCAAAAACATGACAGTTTTCACGTTCACCCCCCTCCTCGACTATGGAAACTGCTGGCTGCTGCAGGCCACCTTCATCTCCCTCCATTCTGCCAATCGAGCGGGTAGGCTTCCGGTTATACTGCCATGTAGCTATCTGCAACACCCTGTACTACTTAGGCTACGGTATCTGCGAAAAAGCGTGTCTAAATTCATGCTTCTGCAACTTCGATTCCATTTCTGATTTCGCTTACTACATTTGTACATAAGTTCTTGTAATATTTTAATGGGGTGCCAAATTTAACTAAAAATAACGCATTTAAAATTAACCGAATACATATAGAAGCATATTTTTCATGAACAGTAGATTTTTCTTCATTTTTAAAATGAATACATTTTAATAACAATAAAAATACGTTCATATGGATTTATCTGTAAAATGAAAATAAAATAACGCTAAGTTTACATCTGGAATTCTCCTTATGCTGCTTAACGTAACATTTTAAAATTTAATTTTTTATTTAATGTATTGCCTTTTTACTTGCTTTATTTTTTTTTATTTTAAGACTAAATTCGGATCAAGTCCGGAAGCAGTTCCTAGAGGCAGATTTAAAATAGGGCCAAAAACCCAAGTGGCTTGAATTGAAGAGAGGGAAACAGTTATCTGCCAAAATCCAAGTGCAAATCGTTGTCGCTGGTTGGAGAACCAAAGCATGGGCATTACATAGAAGGGTATCAGGGATGTTGATATACGAGATTTAAGGTGCAATGATAAACATGTAGAGACTCACATCATATACACGAGCACTGGTCTTCTTGTACATATACTATGTGTATTGCATCGTAACTTCTGATCATTGTTTTCGTTTCTAGCTTACAAGTAGGCGATAGGACTACTTGTCTGGAAATGAACGTATGATACACACCCACCAATAATGATAACTATCATTCCAGCAATTGTAGTGAAACTACTGGCGAATTTCTTCGGCCTATTAGAGAATATATCACGTAAAATTGATCTGATAAAATTTGACCAACACAAGAAGGACTTGTTGGAGGAGGGCATAACTGTGGAGAAAGTCCATGCACTCATCCATGATGATGTATTGCCGTCCGATGAGGACGTAGACAGCGACTCTGGAGATGACACCCCAACATATGACGGGCAATCGAGCCCCTTGAGGTATGTTGTGGATACGATTGTGGCAAGCTGCATTTATGAAATAAGCTCAGTGTGAAAGCTGCTTATGTTTGGATCATTGTTTACTTGCAGGCCTACATATTTCTATCTAGGCAATGTGTATGCATACAGTACGTATCTATTTGCATTCGTTTCATTTTTATTTCCCATGTGTAGTCTGCGTAGAACAATCTCGGTGGCAGAAAGGACGAAAGGGACGATGTGCTGGTTTCACAGAACTGTTTTTTTTAAATTTCATAATAAAAACTTATGAATGTCTAGGGTGTATTGGCAATATAATATTAATTACATATGCCACTTTGCTTTGTGGTCTTGTAAACTAGCCTACAAATGTGGTCTCTGATCTGTTATGATGAATATTCTTGTCAATTATTATACTTCTGTCAAAATATAATTTATGCGTTCTATTTATTATTCTTATTATTGTATTAAATCCAATTAAATTATTGTGTTAAAGTGTAAATGGAATACATATTAACTGATGACATAATCACAGAAGTTTTTTTCAAAGTGACTATTTTGCCAAAAACCTTCCGATGTAGTTTACAATCCATTTTCAAATATGTAATTTAATCCGATTATCATGAGCTTTGAATATAAGGAGCAATATGTAATTTAAGAAAATGTAACCAGTAGATTTTTAAAATTTGGTAAAGTACACTGTCGAAATGACTTGTCCCAATTTATTAATTAAAATAAATTTAACGAATTTTAAAGGCTAATTTGTAGAGAGGCACCCGTTTTTTGCTGTAAGGTCAACATATTTTTTTTAATTTTCCTCTTGTTTTAATCGACAATTATAACATCACTTCCAAGATAAGAGAATAAGAGGATAAGGAAACAACATATCATTAAAGAACTACTTCTCTAAATTCATATGGATGAATTTCTTCAATTAGAGAGGTTCGTGGTTTATCGGATTTCAACTTTATCTAATCTCTTCGAAAACAAATTTGAAAACAAATAAATTTGAAAACCATCGTTGGCAAAGTTGCCCATGCCATTAAGAAACTGTCATCGTAACTAATGGAGTATGACAAAGGCTTAAGATTCAGGTCAAGCTATGAGTTAAAATCTGACAGTAATCCAAATTAGATACGGCTTTTATGAATCCTTACTTTCCATTTTGCTTTGCGTTATATTTTTCGGGAATTTCTCTTTGCTTCATAGCAAGTTCCACCCAAGCTAAACAAGCAGAATGCATACGGTATTTAAAATATGACAATGAAATTATATAATAATTCGCAATTCTTACTTTACTAATTGCTTCTGGGGTAAAATTAGGATCATCTATATAAGGAGTTATCTTCTTAATAACGTCTTCTGCTATATTGTCCTGAAAGTAAGAAGAAAATGATAAAAAAAAATTTTATCGAAAGTTAGATACAGAGACTGCCTTATTTTAATAGTTTTTCTCGGAAATATTGTATTTACAAACATTATTACAGATTTCATTCTTATGTTATCGTATTTTTGTGGTTTTAAGCAGAGTTCTTTTAGAGGTCGGATTCCAATCAGAAGTCTCCTCTTAAGTAATAGAGGCCGAGTCATATGATCGCGGCCATAAAGAGAAACTGAAACCGTTCTTAAAGCTCGATAGGCTTTAGAAGTTACAAAATTGATTACTTTGTCAAATTGAGATGCGCAGGGCGAGATCCTAACCGCAAGATTTTCAATAGCTCAACTATGTTAAAAGCATCGTTACTGAATTCATGAAGTGTGAGGTTCCTGGGGATAAATATGGAAATAAGTGGTCGAATGAATAGTTAATTATTTAAAAAGGACTGCGCCAGTGGATTATACTTTCCACAAAGTGTTTATGATAATTTTAAGTTTATCCCATTCACACTAACTAGTTTCTTCCCGCTTAAACAGGCCCGGCCAAGTGAGGAGAAAATCAAAGTACTCGAGGCAGGGTTTAACATATAAAATAGAATATTTATTAGGAACATTCAACAATTGTATAAAACAGAATTTGAGATAACAAGAAATAAAATTTAATCAATGATCTGTAAACCAATGTATCTCTAGAATGATTCAATTTGTAAAAAGGAAAAACTTTGTATTTAATTGTAATGAACCAATAGTTTGTATCTCAGAAATAAATGATAGAATATCAGGATTGACTTATGACAATGGTAATAAATGTAATTATAATTCTTTAAGACAAGAATAGAATTTGGAAATCCTAACAATCAATTTCCTAAGACTAAAAATATTCTCAATCGACTTGTAAGTCTTAACTGTTTAATAATGCTAATTAAAATATAGAAATATAGAATCACTGTTCTGTGGAATTTTGTCCCAAATGATTTAACAGTAAAGAAATAGGTTCTTCTGACAGAGCTTAACTTAGATAATCAAATTTCTGGCAATAATATAACTAATGGCAAGACTTTATGTAAGATAACAAAATGATCAGACAGATGCAATTAAACTTAAAGGGGTGATAGAATTAAACTGAGTTGTAACTTGACTCTAAAATGTAATTGTCTTTCCCACTAGAATTTTAGGAATAAGAATGTTCCGTTCCCATTTTAAATGAATAGAAATTGAAATAAAGAAAACATGAATAATATGAATAGAATGGCCATTGAGACATTAAATTGGAACTGGGCTTTACCGTGTCTTCTCGAATCTGTCCGCTCTTGGATGGCACTCGCTCTCTGGCTCCGTCGAAACGTCTGGAGGGGGTGACTGGACTGCTCTCCCGAAGTGGCTGGTAGGCTTCTCTGCTAGGTTCCTTCTTCCATGATGAAATCATTTACCGTTCGGGGCTGATTTTTCTTCTCTCAAACCAACATTAACTTTCTTAGCTATTGAATTGATTGAGCTGGTGCGCAGCTAGATGGAATATACTTAAAGAATCCTCGGCATCGAGCTAACTCAAGAATTACCTGGTGTGAAACGTAATTAAAGAAAACTAACTTAAGGTGAATCTAAAATATTAATTTAAAACTTCCCATCTGAATTCATTTGAAGTTCAGATGGAGGCCGAATTGGGATATAATAAAATGGTGAGTAGGGAAACCGCACACCCGGTTCCTTCAAAATCAAAACTTCTACTACTGAAGATTCTTTCTCTGGAACTACTGACAAAACAGATCTAGTTTCCTTAACCAATCAAACGTTCGAATACACGCTAGACAATCACCAAAAGGTGATTCTTCAACCAATCAAGAACTTGGTAACATTTCTCAACTTATTTGAAATTTATCACTCACGTGACAATTAGTCACATCTGGCCATCTTCATCGTTCAAGGTTCACTCTTTGTTCTTAAAAACATGTTACACTCCCACATCCCGTCTCGAATTCGATCCTAACCACTTTTCCAACTCTGCCAATACTCTTGGGTCCTTGAACAAAAGTCAAAACAATCCTATTCTATAAGGTGTAAACTGAATCCTTGACAATCCCCTTGCTGTTGACAGCAATTCTGGCACCGTTTAAGGGCTTCTTAAAATCGAGCAGAGAAAAAACATTTAAAATATTATTTATTATTTAATTCTTTACTATCTCTGAATCCGTTCTAAATCTTTCAAAAAATGCTAAACTTACGATTCCATAAACAATCCTAACATGAATAAATTATTAAATTTGCATAATTAACGTTAATAAATTCTAAATTCTAAAACTGGCTAATTACTCATTCTCGAAATCCTACAGAAGTCTGTCATTCCAGGACCAAATTTTTTCAGGTTTTTTTTTTTTTTTTTTTTGATATTGACTTCAGATTCGGATAAACCATCAAAAAATAAGTAAAAGTTATAATAAGCATACATTCCCGAATAGATAGGACAAAATGTGTACGTTTCAGCTTTATGGCGCCTCGACGACGGATCGAATTTTGATGAAAGGAGCACATGGCCCATCTAAAATTTGGTCGACCATAAAAACCAGCTTAGTCGAAACACATTCTTGAAGTCGGACATATTTCGAAACCAAACTTTAAATTACTACGTCGTATCTATCAATAATGCTTCCTAATAGACGCCTACGATCCATTCAGCATAAAGGGGGCATCATGCACTACAAATAGCTTGGTGTAGCACCTATTTTTTGAGAATTTTCATACTTGTTCGGCTAAAGGGACTTTATGATCACTTTTTATTAAGCTTTTCATCGGATCTGCACGTAGGAAGTATACTGTACAACATGCTTTTGGGAAAGTAATTCAATATCACCATTAAATGTATGAGGGAAGTCTATTCTTGTACAAGAGTGGGGCTCTGTTCCTTTTGAAATATTGCCCCAAATTGAATATATCAGATCTACGGGAAAGTTTTTTTCGTTTTTGCATATAATACAATTGGCGCTCAGATTAATGCATAAATTTATTTTTTATTCATCGAAATAATCTCTATCATTATCAACATCTTTCTCCCAACAAGATACTAAATCATAAATTCCTTTTTTATAAAAGTCACAAGTAATATTAACTTTAGGAGTTCGAAAACATGCACAAATATAAGGGGATTACCGCCACAATATAGTGACTCTAGGCGCGAATAGAGTGCCTATGACAACTCGGAACGGATTTTGATTAGTTAACGCTCCGGACGCCATAGTTTTCCCAAAATAGCGTGCCGTTTGCATTACAGATATAGAGAAATTAATAGTTTTCGATCCGTTTTTCGTTTTATTGTGTATATTTCTTAATTTTTGCTAATAAAATTGCATTATTAAAGTTTAAAAGTTGTGGTTTTATTAGATCCGCTTTAAAATTAACGATTGAAGTGGCGAAGAGGGAAGGGAAAAAATATTTTTTCTTAATAAAGTATTTATTGTTTTACTGTTGTCCATAAAAATGTGAATCTCAGAAAGTAAAGTGATTTTATAAAGACATAATTATAGATAAATATTTCAAGGAATGTTAAAAAAATTTTAATTTATATAATTTCAAGGAATTTTTATTCAAGGGTCATTAAGGCCCAACGAGCAAGATTTTTATCTTGAAAAACTTAAAACAAACCGTAAAACCAATAGTAAGAATTGTCATCGGTCCTGTGTATGCGTCAAGTTTCAGCTCCCTAGTTGATTACAAGATTTGACCTAAACAAACTAACATTGCAAGTTTAATAAAAGCTATTAAATATAACATTTAATAAACACAACATATTTAAGTCAAGTAATATATTCAAACGCCGAAAAATTTTGGAAAATGAAACTTGAAATTAAAGTATTTTATAGATAGTTTGTAGCGTTAAAATTTATTTTTCAGTTATTTAATTGCTAGACATTGAAGTGATCCACGAAGCCTGATGACGAGCATAGTTGTTCGTGCGATAAGTTTAGCCAATTTTTTGTCTCTTAACACTTTAACGTAACTATTATAATTTTGGTTCATATTTTTTAATTTGTTTGCAACTTGCAAACACGAGAAATTGACGTTAGAACAATTCCACGATAAAAAGATGTAAAAGTGAACAGATGAAGGGCGGATACCACTTTTCCACAAAAAGAGTTTTTAATCATCATATATGTATACATTTCGGTTACTAAGTATACAAGGTATCCACAGTTCGCCAAGGTCAGTTAATTATATTGTTTATATAATTTTAGCTGTAAAAGTGAATCTAGATTTTTTCCTAAAACTAATTATCGATAATTGAGAATTTTTTTTCATCTTTTGCAATAGATGTCAAATTTTTATTTTTGTATAAATGTAAACTATGTACAGAATGGTAAATATAATCTCTTTGTTTATTGGCTTTTAGTTTCCCTTTTTGCTGAAAAGGTGAAAAATCAATTCTCGAACTTGCTATCAGCTGATCAAATAATCGCATTTATTATGAAAATTAAAACGTTAATGTGCTTCTCTTTTTAACCTCCTTTATCTAATATACAAATAAAAGCTTGATAACTAACCAGCATTAGCCATCATTACATTTTTTCTTAATAAGCTGAAAAGTATCGTAAATTGTACCTCTGCTAATTCAATCGTTGGGAAAAATATGGCCGACGGCTCGAGTTGCCGCCACTCTCCTTACACGCACCCTAGGCGCGAATAAAATTCTAGATTAGGAGGATATTGAAACTTTTGGAGAACAAAATGCCTGATTAAAGGATTATTTCGATAAAATAATTTATGTATTTTATACTTTTATTATAATATTCAGAGTCGAACTAATCCTTTTTAAAGGTGTTTTGTTGCCTTGCGAGTCGATTGGTTAATTATTCGTTGCGTTAGTAAATACACCCAGTTTATGTTTTAGCTTTTCTTTTGTCTTGAAGCACTTGCTTCTCAAATGGTTATCGAGAGATCGGAAAAGGTGATAATCTGTTGGAGAAATATCCGGAGAGTATGGTGGATGATGTAACAATTCCTAGGAAAGTTTGTTTATTGCCTGACGGGTCAGCTTTGCCGTAAGCGGACTCGTTATCATGAAGAAAAACAACACCCTTACGGTTCGCAAGAGCTGGCCGTTTTTGCTTGATTTTTTCATGTGTAGGTTGAAGCTGACCAACATACACTTCTGCTGTGATAGTTTGTCCTGGATTTTGGAGCTCATAATAGACTACACCAGCCACCAAACACTCAAGAGAATCTTCCTAAGGTGGAGTTCTGCCTTGGCTCTTTTGCGAGGAGGTTCATCTGCTGATAATAACCGACGTTCGTATCAGTGGTTATTCTAAGTATAAAACCCATTTTTCATCATATGTAAGAATTCGATCAAGAAATGGTCGAATTGTTACGCGATAGTAGAGAAGTGCAAATGGTTAGTCGGTGTGTTTATTGTTTTCTGTCAATGCATGGGGCACCCATTTATCCAGTTTTCTCACTTTTCCAATCTTATGCAGATGACTTCCATGGTCCAGTCGCCACATCCAAACTGAGAAAAAATCTCTGCACTACTCTAGCTTGGATCCGGCTCAATTTCAGCTCTCAGGGCGTCGTCGTTGATGCTGACAGTCGGTCAGTACGTGGTTCATCTTCAAGACACTCATCACCAGTTCTAAATTTTTTGAACCAATTCTGTGCCGTCCGGTCGGTGATAGAATCATCACCGAATGCTGTACAAATGTTACGAGCAACCTGCGCTGCTTTATGACCAAGTTTAAATTCATACAACAGGCAGGCTCGAATTATTGGTGATGTAGGTGCCATTTCAGACGTTTTTCAAAATAAAATTGAATGTTTTCACTTAGACAAGTAAGTGCAAAAGGATGACCAATCATTTCTCTTTAATGTATAAAAATTAAGGGTGAAGAAACGAAAAAACTTTCCCCTGGACCTGATACTTTACCAGCATGTTTCCCAGTCATTGAACAAGCTTTGGGGCCAATAATAGGGCCGAAATTCGTTTCCGATGGCTCTTTAGTCTTTGCGTCGAAATGGTGCAGTCAGCTTTCTTCACCCATCAGAATTGATTACAGAATTTCACCATGAAGAATTGTGAACGCGCTTCCGTGAAAACTGTTTAATGTAAATAAGTCGATAAGGAAAAACCGAAAAGAAAACCCTCTCTTTTACCCATAAAAATATAGAAATTACCTTAGATGCCACGTAATCATCATTCAGTAATCAATTATATCGATGAAAAACTTAAAAACTAATAAACAACTCTTTCACCACAACGTTTATAGATTGAAAATATACAACCTGATACTGGAAGTACTTTTCGGAAGCAATTGCTTGCATCATTCAGCAGCCCAGGAGCACCTCACGTAAAACTGAGAGAACTGCCTGCGTCGACAATCGACAATCAATCGACAATCGAACAGTGCAGGGAAAACGAGACGAGTGGTCCGAAAGCAACGCTTTCACTGCCATACTCATCCAAGAAGTAACCAGGGGAAGTACACTGAATTAGGAAAGAAGCCAAATGAAACCTAGTTAAGTCATCCAGAGGATAAGATGGGGTCCTTTGCTATAAGGACGATAGAGTTGATTGTTGATTGACGAGGAGCACGAGGAGCTATGAGATCCAGTATTCGGGAAAGATGGCCTTTTGGATGTCGTCGAAATTGATGTCCAGAACGTGTCGAGGCCTGCGATGCCTGAGGAAACTTCTAAACGTGAGCGGGTGTTCCAGAATATCTGCAACCAGAGGATTTGGATGGTCCTTGATCTTCGGAAGCAACTTCTTCAGCGACTCCTGTACATAGCTACCAATTGGAGATATATGGAAATCTTCAGCAATAGAAATATTTGTAGCGACTCTCCTGTCAAGTTGGGCGATAGTCCTCAGAGTAACGTTTTGGAAGGTTTGGAGATCCTTCCATCTGGATCTGCATATTGTAGCCCAGGCAGACATACCATAAAGAAGAATGGTTCGTATAACCATCTTGTAAAGCAAAAGTTTGGTATCCACTCCAAGAGCGCTGTTACGTCCCAGAAGGGCAACCAGACTGAACTTCGCCTTCTTGGCTCTACTTATCGCATAGGAGACGTGGTCTCCCCAATTTAGCCTGGCATCTACCACCACACCGAGGTATTTATAATTTTTTACCCACTCGAGCTGTTTACCAGAAAGGAAGAGGGAGTTCGGGGGTTTTCGAAGTTTCTTCGTAATGAACATCGCCTTGCACTTGTCAACGTTTAAGTCGAGTCTCCACTTTGCAAACCATTTCTCGCACAGATGTAAGGCCTTTTGTAACCGTGATATGACGTGAGCGGGATTTCGGTCAGTAGTCATGATGGCCGCGTCGTCAGCGAACAGATATAGCTTGCAATTAGTAAAAGTTGGGAAGTCATGGATGAAAAAGTTGAACAGTGCAGGGCCCAAGACAGAACCCTGCGGAACACCAGCATTGACGTCACAAGGATTAGACATGGAGCATCCAACCTTGACACGAAATGTCCTGTTTGACAGAAAGGAACTAATCAAGGTAATGAGTTCGTCCGAAAAACCGCAAGTAATCATCTTGTATATGAGGCCATTGTGCCAAACCTGATCAAAAGCTTTACGGACATCCAAAAAGACAAGACCACCGTACTTGGCACAGTTAAGCGGAGTGTTTAGATCTGCAACAAGACGCCAGATCTGAAGTTGACAGGAGTGACCTGGGCGAAAGCCAAATTGCTCATCACGAACGAGATTGTTTGCTACACAGAATTCGTCAAACCTCTTCAGAATGATGCGTTCGAAAACTTTTGACAGCACAGATAGCAAGCTTATGGGTCTGTAGCTGACAGCAAGAGCAGGGTTTAGGCCAGGCTTTTGTATGGTAACTATGACGGACTCTTTCCATTGGTCGGGGAAGTAACCATGTCTCCAGCAGTCATTCATGGCTTTGGTAATGAACGAAACAATATTAGAAGGCAAGTTCTTGAGCGCACTGTTTGTAATAGAATCAATACCTGCTGCTTTCTTGGTTTTAAGTCGCTTGATGACGTTGTTGATTTCTTGGGCACTAATGACTTCCGTAGGGGTGGGAACACGATGAAGGTACTGGTAAGCGATACACCCATCGTTAACTATCTGAGTGTTTTGGAGGCTGTCCAAGTTTGTCTCACCAGGCGTGGTAAATTGACTTTTCAGGGAATCAGCGATCAATTGTGCCTTATCCCCGTCGCTGGTGACAACGTTGAACATTGCCTGCAAGCAGTGGCGGCAATTGAATTGGTCTGTTACCCTTTAAGGCTCTCACAGTTCCCCAGAGAGAGTTGTCCTGGACAGTCAAGGATTTCAGTTTATCGGTCCACCTTTGATTTCGTAGTGCTTTAACCTCCTCCTGCACCTTGCGAGAAAGCCGGTTGTACTTGGTCTTGAAGAAGGGAAGTCGCTTACGCTGCCATAATCTTCTGTAAGAGTTTCTTTCGAGAATAAGACGCCTGATATAAGGAGGCAGGTCGAGGTGTTCAGGACGCTTACGATCGATAGTAGAGGTACTGGAAGTAGTGGCATCGTTGACAACACGGGTGATTGCATTAATGTTAATATTGATATCCTCCTTATCAATAACCTCCTTGTAAGGAATGCTATTTTCCCTAAGAATATCCCTAAAGAGTTTCCAGTCCTGTTTAGAGCAGAGCACAATCTTTTTATCGATGTTTAGACCTTCAAAAATAAGCATCACTGGACGGTGGTCAGAGGATAAGTCGTCAACTGTGAACATATTATAGGGCTTGAGGAAACCTTTAAAAACTGCAATCGACAATCGACAATCGACGATTATATATAAGGAACAACAACCAATAAAAGAAAAACGTGAAAAATCATTTTCTCTGATTGGTTACTTGGGTCAACCATCGAATTAGAGGGAAGTCGCTAATCGGGCCCCTATCTAGGTTAAGTATTGAATTTCTATCCGATTGTTGGATAGCAATGCTTTAAAAAGCACCCAACAGGGGTTTTTTATTTATTGATTTTATCAGATGTACATTGCTGATAGGAAAATCGTGGCCTGTGTCGATTGAATGTTTTGCTACGGAGGACTGGTTGCTTCTTCCAACCTTCCTGTGTCTTATATGCTCATTAAATCTGGTTTCAATGTTTCGCATCGTTTGCTCTTTGTATACCATTGGGTATTGGGCACACTTTATTTCATAGATTCCTGACCTGAGGAGCGGCGGTATTTTGTCTTTCGGGTTGGGGAAAATGTCCTTGGCTTAGTTTGGATTACTATAAGAAATAGAAAGATCAAAAGACTTAAAAACTGTGTTGAGACCTCTGATTAGTTGCTTATTAAAAGGTAATGAGATGGTTCTTCCCTTTTTCTTGGTTTTTCCATGGTGGTAGTGCGTCTATCACAGAACTGCTCAGGAAAAGACAGTTCAAAAAATTCATACAGGATATCATCAGAGGCCGACGAATTGGATCCCTATTGACGACTACTATATGATGATCGCAGCAGCCGGGGAGTGGGGTGAAGATTGCGTATCGCTGATGGTCGCCCATCCAGTGGCTAGCCGTGCCTGATGTTGCTTAACTTCACAGAAGTTGTGTTAGTGAAAGCCCACCAGGCCACGGCCTCCCCCAATATGTTGCAAAATTTTCAAATTTACATTATGCAATATATTAATATAAAAAAGACGCAATCTCTCTCAACGCGCACTCAAACAGATACAATTTTAAAAGTATCGTCCACGAACAAATGGGCGACATTACAAGTACAACATTTTCTCCCCATCTTTACTTAAACTCTTAGGGAAACCTGTTCCAGCATATCAATAAATTTTGAGTCAGGAATTATAAATCCATCAGACGATCTTCCACCGTATCCGTTAGATAAGAAAGATATACAGTAAATCATTAGGAGATATTACATTAAGGTATTTCAAAATTGCATTTTGATTTTGTAAACCTGCATCCCAAAACACTATAATTAACATTTGAAGGCATATTGTCCTAAAATTCTTAATGATTTTATCTGAATTCTGAATTCATGCAAATGTAGTCAGTTACATCGCATTGTCCTTCCTCCAATCCTCCTCGAAATAATTTCTAAAACTGTCATTACGTGTGCGGCAGTCGCGCCTGCCCGAGATCTGAAATAACTGAAATAATCCGCTATTAAATTGCTTTCTGATTACAAGAAATAAGCTAAGTTTATTGGGGCATTGATTGCTTTAAATGCTGGAAATTACTAATAGTAAATTCAAAGTGGCATTTTTTTTTATTAAATAAAACCAGACGTGGAAGGTTTGGAGGGGAAGCGCCTATTTAAAAACAAACGACTATAGGCAACGACCCGCAGCATTATAGACCTTAATCCTTATTACTGCTCTATATAATCGTTTTCTTCAGGATTTCACAATTGTAAAACTGCAAGCAATATTAGTCTCAGTTACTTTAATCTCTCCCTCATACAATTAAAATAAAATAACCATTAAAACACTATTAAAATGAAAACAGCAGTGGGAACGGATTTACTTGTTGGAGAATTCGGGAGGAGTTTCAATCTCGTATACATTGGCTAAGGAGGGGCAAGTTTACTGTTTTCATTACTTTGTATAATAAAGAGATATAACAAACTAAATTAGGGACATTCTCTTGAGGACACCCTACAATTTATTAGCGAAACTTCATTTAAGCTAACTATAATATCGTTGAGGTTTGTCGCTCGAAAAAGACAATTGAGCAATTCCTATACAAAGCTTTCTCGCTCAGATTGACGATGCATTTTTGCTAATTTTATATTGCATATTCAGGTCATACTATTTAAATGTAATTTATATTTTTATCTTATTCCTTAGTAATGCTTTTGTCAATATCATTAAAGAACTACAAATACTATTGCAATGACTATGAGAGTGGTCTAACAAGGGAGTTCAACCAATCTCGACAAAAGAATGCTCACCTTGTATATAAATTGTAAAAGGGCGAAAACTCTTCTTTTAACGATATGACATTTGTGTAATATTGTGTAAAAAAATTCTGAAATGTCAAAAGTTTATTAATTTGTCAAATTTTTTCTGATCTTAATTTATTCAAATAATACAACAAAATAAATATTATTCCCCCCCCCCCTTTCACTATTTATATAGATGGTGAGCATTCTTTTGTCGGGGTGTGGTGAACTCCCTTGCAAGTCAAGACAAAATGTGGATTACAATAATGAAAAATCAATAAAAATAATGAAAACATTTTTCCAGATAATAATTTTAATGCACGTATATACACACACCGGCCAATGAATTAGAACATACACGGTTTGGCATGGACTCTACAAGGTGTTGCAATGCAGGTAAGGCAATCGCAGACCATGCATTCGTCAGAGAGACCTTCAGGGTCCTGCAGAGTAGACGGAAACGGATGCCTTCGAAGAATGTCTCTTTCCAACATGTCCCAAACATTCTCGATCGGACTCAAATCCGGACTTTGCGCTGGCCACGGCAGATGTTGCAACTCTGTCTCATGTTCAGAAAACTACTCCTGAACAATTCTTGCTCGATGGGCAGTAGCATTGTCGTCCATGAAGAACCCTTCACCATTTGGGCACAAATGCACCATTGCAGAATGGAGTTGATCTGCAACAATGTTCAGGTAGTCTTTGGCTTTCACCCGACTGTCAGGAATACAAACAAAACATGACCCATACCATGACACCTCCTCCTGCAGCTTGAACTGTGTTCACAACACATGAGGGGTCCATCGCTTCATGGGGCTGCCGCCAAATTCTCTGCCGGCCATCGGTCCAAAACAATGTGTAACATGACTCGTCCGACCACATCACCTTTTTCCAGTCGTCTACTGTCCACTCATACCGTTCTTTACACCACTGCGGGCGAACTTTCCGGTTTGTTGCTGATACCAGGGGCTTCCTCACTGGCATGCGTCTTCCCATCCCTATTCGCTTCAACTCTCGGCGCACTGTTCTGGAGGAGATGGGTTGTGATGATCCTTCATTGAAGTCTGCTATCAGTTGCTCCACCTCCGACCTTCGGTTTTGCCGCACAATCCGTCTCAGACGACGTCGGTCCCTGTCTATGTTGATTATTTTTGATCCACAATTCTGCCGTTTCGACAACTCTTGTGGATTCAGTTTCCACGCATTGAACACCTTGGAGACCTGACCTTTTGAGATACCGGTCAGTTGTACTGTCCTAGAAATCGTAGCTAGACGGGCTCCCACAGTAACTCCTTTTTGGAACTCAGACAGGTCTGCTGTTTTCCCCATTTTGCTCAACTTGAGCAGCTGCAGCTTGTTCCTACCCTGTACCTGCAGCTTGGAATGAGCATGTACCTCACATGATTGCATTCATTTGCATATCACAATCGCTTCTGACCTGTGACCCCGCTTTACATATCAGTACAGTAATTCATCACGGGCTTCTAATTCATTGGCCAGTGTGTGTCATTTCGAGGACTAGGCCCTCTTTTATCAACGTGATAACGGAAATTCATTAAGTAGCTTAAAATCTATACTTACCAGGTATGCAAATATGAAACCGGATTTTTTGTATAGAAAAAACATGTTTTTTATATGAAAATGATAAAATATATTTTATTCGAAGTATTACCCATGGCTGTCTATACATTTTCCGTACCTGTCTGGCAATTTGTGGATGCCACGCTCTTTGAGGCATTATTCGAGCCATTTTCGTGCATTTTCATAAGAAATGAAGCGCTGCTCAGCAAGTGCGTGTCCCATCATGGAGCCAAGCCTGGTGAGTAAGCCGCATGCGAAACTATTTCCTAACTAAACGCCTCAATGGTTTCCTTGACCAGTTTTGCTGCCTGTGATCCTGCATTATCATGAAGAAAAAATAATTTTGTGTTGCCTTTTTTAATATTCTGGTAGTTTTGCACGCAAAGTTTGATTCAAAACGATCATTTGTTGCCGATAGCGTTCAGTATTAACGGTTTCGCCAGGTTTCAGCTGCTCGTAATAGATCACACCCTTCTTGTCCCATCAAACACAGCCTCGTTTCTCACGTCAAAATCGCCACTTTTGATTTTTTTTAAACCACTCAAAGTACTGTGATTCACCGTAAGGTTCGACAAGCATTCGATGCGATTTTTTATTTTATTTTATTTATTTATTTATTTAATCTATGGAAAAGTACATTCATCCATCCTGGGCCAGTATGGCCAGGAGCCGACAAGGTAGGTCCCAGGATGGGGATAAAGAGATAGTGTACAACAATAGGTGATTATAATTTTATATGAGAGGACAGGTCTTGTGTGATAGGAAATTAGTTAATTATTGTGGAGAGTGGAGAAATGATTCTTTATGCGAGATTTAAAAGTTGTGAAATTCGTTAGGATGCGGAGGCTTAAGGGTATGGAGGACCAAAGTTTTCTGCCTGAAATGGAAACACATTTAAGTTGATAGTTGTGCTTTATGAATGGCTTTTGGACAGAGTCAGCTTGGCGGGTGTTGTAGGGAGGGGCATTGTTTGTTATAAACGGTGAATGCGGAAGGGAGGTTACAATATTATTGTTGAGCGATTTAAAAATGAAAATTGCTAGGTTTATGGGGTATAGTTGATGTATTGGAGATATTCCTAAAATTTTGAAAAGGTGAGAAACTGGGGCTGGCTTATGAAGTTTGAGTAAAATGCGGACGAACCATTTTTGCAATCTAAATAGGCGTAGAATGTTAAGTTTAGTGGTTGCACCCCAAAATAGGATACCATAAGATAGTGAGGAGTGAATCATGGTGTTGTAAAGAAGAAGGAGAATTTTTGGGGGAAGAAAATGAAGGCGGGAGAAAAGGCCTAAGCGTTGATTTAGTGTGCGGGCAAGGGCGTTAATATGGGTATCCCAGGAAAGATTATGAGTTAAATTATGTCCAAATATTTGAAAGAATTAGACTGAGTAATCTGCTTAGAATTGTAAAATAGAAAGAATTTGCTGGAATCAAATTTTTTATTGTTTTGATGGAATATTATATATAAGGTTTTATCTAGATTAAGGGACAGATGATTGGTTGTGTTCCAGAATAGGAGTTTTTCTAAAATTGAATTAAATGTGTCTTGAATTGAACTAAGTGAGGTGTCAGCAAAAGATATAGTAACATCATCAGCGTATAATATAGAGGGGAGTGGGGAAAGCGCAATGGGAAGATCGTTTATAAATAGGATGAATAAAAGTGGGGATAGAATGGATCCTTGGGGGACACCTATATTGCGGGTAATTGTTGAGGATGTTTTATTGTGAAGGCTAAGGGTGTATTGCCTATTTGTAAGATAACTTGAAAGCCAGTCGAGTGGAGGTCCGCGTATATTGAAAAAATGGCAAAGTTTATATAAGAGTAAATTGTGACGTACAGAGTCAAATGCTTTTGAGAAGTCTATAAAAAGAGAGATTACAAATTTGTTGTTAGCCATGTTGGAGACGATGTATTCTATGAGTTCGAAACAGGCTGTGGTGGTGCTTCGTTTAGGCGTGAAATCGTGCTGGGAGGAAGAGAGAAGATTGTTCGAAAAGATATAGGAGGATAAACGGGAGTAGAAAAGGCTCTCAAAAACTTTAGAAAAGGAGGGAAGGATAGAAATTGGGCGATAGTTTGTGAACTTAGAGGAGTCTCCCTTTTTAAATATAGGTGTGATCTTAGCGGTGCGGAGGCAGGAAGGGAATTTACCTTGGGTGAGGGAGTTATTAAAGAGTAGCGTCAATGGAATAGCAAATCCGGAGCGAGCTTGAATTAAAATGTTGGGACAAATGCCAAGGGAGTCGGGACATTTGGAGGGTTTGAGCCGATTAATTATTGTGGGCACTTCTTCCGGGGAGGTTGGGGCAACAAAAAAAGAGGTTGATGCTGTTGGAACAGACAATGGATTCTGCAGCAGTTTTCTTCAAATGGTAACAGAAATTCAATACTGTCAGCAAATCGTAGTTTCCAGGCACAAAATTCGACATATTCAACGCTATTACAAACTATGCTCTTGTATGAAACTTATATTGTTGCGAGTTGAAAAACTTTGTCAGATGTCAAAGTAAGAAAATGGCGCCAACGACGCGATTTGACGATAGCTACACTGATAGCTAGGACCATCTATGGGCAAATTCCGGTTTCATATTTACAGACCTGTATTGGCAGCTTTGGCGTTTTATCATTGATAATTTTATTACTTTCACTCATTTTCTTTGCAATACGTTTTACTAATCCTTTCTTTGGATTCAAGTTTATTTGCATAATAATTTAATCTACGAGATGGTATTCCGGAAGGATTCAGGCTATTTAAAAATTTCAAATAATGACTCGATCTTTGTATTATAGTTTTTAATAAATTTAATTGAGGCTTTACAATACAACGTGGTACAAATTGAATTTGCTTGTATTTCTCAAGTGTGCATAAGGGGAATACATCTTTATCATATCTTCGCTTAATCTTATCAACTCTAAAATAATCGATAAAACGTGACGTATTCATAAATCCCTGGCTAATACGAATCGCTTCTTGTATTGTAATTAAGCTATTCATATTAACGAGTTTATACCGTTAGAACATGTACGAGGAATGATCCATACTTTAAAATTGGCAATAGAGATTCTGAAAATGTTTTATACTTTTCGAGAAAATCGTCGCACAAAACGTCCCAGTAAAAGCACAAAGCACCTTTCGGGGCTTATTAGAAACGCCCGAGTGAATTTTAGTATCTAGTATAGGAACTTCCATAGAAAGTAACCTGAAAATTTCTGCAACAGGAATTTTCTCTTACTACACTCAAGGGCGTCGAGGTGTGAAAGAAAGCAAGCGTTTGCATATAAATTTTCACAACACCGCTGACAGAAATACCTGCAGCGATGGTTAAAGATGAGCTTCAAGGAGAAAAACTACTAGTCTCTCGAACAACGAACACAGTTTCTCCAAGTCATCTAGAAATGATTTCATTAAATCTAAGAATTTGGCTTTAGAATACTATTTTAGGCTACCATTAACCTAACAAGTTTCGTTAATTAAGAAATTATTAATAAAATCTTGTAAACATTCCAAGGAGGAGCTTTAGCAGTGAAGCAGAAATACATTTATACGTTTATTAAAAAGAAATTAACCCCCCCCCCCCCCCCCCGCCTCCCGAGTAGGATAAGGCAAAAGGCAAGTCATCTATTTTTACCCCTTCATCTGCACTTTTACCTCTCCCCAAGTTTTTTTTTTATTCAATAAATTGATTTTCTCGAACGTAATATGTAAAAAATGTAAAAAACCTCGTATCTTCTTTCCTTTCTCATCATTTTCGAACGTATGATATATCACATGCCAGATGTTGCCATAGTTCTAAGGACCAAGTGACTGCCACCCACGCAAATCCGATCCCACTGGAACAATTGGGCCTAAACTTCATAGTAATGTAGATCTTGCCTAGAGGATTCTGGATACTGGATTTGACACTTTTACGTACCTAAATAGCACATAGACATGTTGCCCTATCTGAATCCCACCCCCGTACACCAATCAAAACCAAACTAAATAGAGCAGATGGCCATGCCCATAGTAAGCTACATTCCGAATTTCAACGTTCTACCTCAAAAATATGTAGAAATTATGAAGGGGACGGACTGACATTATAAAACCAATAAGTAGCTCCATTCTTATTG
>JAHWFO010015474.1:728697-817232 GCA_023313115.1 Rhysida immarginata | reverse complement strand
ATATGCATACCGAATTTCACTCCTTTATATGCATAAATACACCTAGATCTTTTGGTCCCCTCTAATTTTCACCCCCAAAACTCCGACCATAGTGGGCTAATCAAAGCCAAACTAAATAGTGAAAGTGCACATGCCCATAGTAAGCTACATAACGAATTTTAACCTTCTACCTCAAAAAATGTAAAAATGATGAAGGGTGATTCAAATCGTGTATAAACTAAAACCAATAAGTAGCTCCATAGATTATGAGCACTTGAGACAATGAAAGAAAGAGACTAGCAGTGACCTCCCCTCTAGTGGAGCCTTCGCGCCGCCATATTGGGATTGGCAAAAAACAGCTGAACGCCCGAGGCAATGCATATGAATCATTCTGTTTGGTTTGGTTTGTTAGGTATTAACGTCCTTTTCAACTTACATGGTCATTTCAGGACAGGGTTATAGGGGCGGCAAATTTGACTTGCAAGGGTTCTTTAACGTGCAGCCGGCAAACGACTACATGGGACCAACATCTTTACTCCCTGAAAAAATCCTCGTCGTCCTCGGCCGGAGTCGAACCCGCGTCCTCGGGCATCAGAGGCGATAACGCAATCACTGAGCTACCGAGGCCGATGTGAAACAATCGCAAATAATTGATTATTATTATTATTATTAGGAGCTTTAGCATAAAAGCTACTTATAAGAATGCGCCCTTGGTCTGTACGTTTATCCGTCCGTCCGGCCTCCGCCGTTTGCACAATAACTTGAAAACGGATTAACTTTTTCAAATTCTGCTTTCAGAAATATGACTATCAAAGTCTTAACTCGGCCGTATCAACTTTTCAGAATTTTTCGTGGACCCCTTCAAGTCGAATTCACATGCTAAAACGATGAGTATAAAGAATAAAAAGATAATGGCATGTCATATAATAATCGATTTATCAAGAAGGAATACATTGTTACTTTCTGTTTATCTTTTAAGCATTACTGACATCGACGCACGCACATGAAATCGCTTTGTCGACGCACGATTGCTCATGTACTCTTAATCTATAGTACCGGGTGATTACAAAAGAATTTCACACTTTTAAAAATTTATTACATCAAAGCTTTTCAAAATATAGACACACCATATACGGATTCTTAAAGAAAAACTCTTGAAGTTTATTGTGACACAGTTAAAGATGTTCAGTATGCCCCCCTATAGTCGAATTCGTCCCAAACCCGCATTAACATGTCTCCATCAATCCCACGTAACGCTACCGTAATGCGTTCTTTCAGCTCGTCTAGGTCAAGGGGAATGGGTAGGGTGAAGACCTTGTCCTTTACACACCGCCATATAAAGAAATCACAAGGTGTGAGGTCGGGCTCCGCGGTGGCCACTTTGCAAGTTCTAGGTTATTGTTTGCTCGACCAACCCGCCGCTTTCTTTAGGAGATATCAGAAAGTAACGCTATTTATTTTTTTCAAAGAAAATTACAAAACATACAGGTAAACAACCAAATGCAGCTAAAACTACACGTCTTTATCTACTTTTCCACATGGGTACCTTTACGGTTGCACCAGTTTCAGAATAGCCCGCTCATAGAACTCCGTCGGCTGTGAATACAGCCAATGGCGCACGGTAGATTTGAGTTCCTTGCCAGTCTCAAACCTCTGATCACCCAGAAATCATTTCATGGAACCAAGAGATAGTAGTCCGAGGGTGCTAATAGGCTGGGTGGTCCAGAAACTCCCAACCGAAACGGACCAGTTTTGCTTTGACGATGTTGGCCATATGCGGGCGTGCGTTGTCGAGCATCGTTTCCTCTTTCTGGTCGCTTATCCCGAATAGCACACCGCAGTTTAGTCAACGTTTCACAATAGGTAGCGACGTTGACGGTTGACCCACGAGGCAGGAATTCTGCGAGTAGAATGCCCTGTGTATCCCAAAAAACTTTAAGCATCATCTTCCTAGCTGAAGGAGAAACTTTGAATTTTTTGCGAACCGGAGAATGTGGATGTTTCCACTTATCTCCTGTGACAATGCCATTCAGAACCGCATTTTCCTTCTGGTTGTACCGCTGCAGATGTTGCAGACTGTATGCCATTCTTTTGCCGGTCTAATCTGGTGTCAGACTTTTTGGAATCCAACGCGAATAGACTTTGCGGTATCGAAGCTTCTCATGCACCATATCCCATGCAGATCCATAGGATATGTGAAACATTTCACGTAATTCTTTCAAGGAAATGCGACAGTCGTCACCGTAAACTGCAAATATTCCGCCATGAATTTCAGCGGGTTTCTCCATGAAATTCAGAGAGAGTTGGCGATAACGTCATTCATAACAACTATGTGTTACAGCATAGGACGGCTAAGTAATTTTAGTAAATATTACACAAAAAATAATATAAAAATGCTGGTTATAGATTGATATCTTATAGATTTTTCCGTCCTGATCAGGGTTGCCAACTTACCGGTTTTTCGATGGAAATACTTATTGTTGGATGTTGTTATAATACTAGATAAACAATGCACAAATGTAATAATTATTACACGATTGGCAACGCTGGTCCAGATGTACATAAAATCGTTTTGCCATCAGTAATTATTTCCAAAAAGATAAAGATTATTAATTTTTTTTTCATCCAAATTGCACTTTCATTACAAATTATTTTCCGTAATTTAAAATGTTTACTCTAAAGTTGAAAAGCTAATGTATGCTTTAAATTTAATGAAAATGCTTTGCATACAACAGCTTATCCATAGGTGATTTATTTTGGTGCCATTGGCTTCCCGTCATAATGAACGTAGTTCTCCCTCTATCTATTTCTAACATAAGCTCGCACATATTAACAGGCGAGATTATCTCTGAACAATTGCTCCAAAATCGAACAGTTGTTGAAGAAAAAAATATATAGATGAAAGGTGATTATCTTATCCGTATTACTTTACAGCACTTGCAATTTGTTTGTCTTCTTCATACCGTTGTTGTCCAATTTTTTCTTTATAACACGGGGCTCATAATCGATAAAGCATTTCAAACGTTATTTCGGTTCAATCGGTGAGCCTTGTTCCTTCGTGGCACTCTTCATGAATTGTGACCATCTGTCAATACTACTCAGGGGGGAGGGGGCGGTCTTCCGCGGGCGGTACCTTCTAAGGAGCAGTATTTTTAGCCTATTGAAAAAAATCGATTTTCTATCGCGACAATAGAGCTGTCCATATTACAGTCTAGATTTGTTCGTTTTATAATTTTATTTTATTATAAGTTTGATTGTCAGATCGTCGAATGGAGAAAAAAAATAAAAGAGAAAAAGTCGACGATCTAACTGGAAAACCAGATCGAGGGAGAAGTAGGAGCAAGAGAAAAAAATACGCGCTAAAGAAGAAATCGGGTCCCCTGCCACCCCGGGAAGAAAGTAGAAGATGCGCGAGAGAAAGAAGGAAGAAACCAAGCCGCGGATTGGTGGAAAAGGGGGAGGCGCAAGAGACGGAGAAAAAGAAGAGACAGAGAGAGTTCTGGAACCAGAGAGAAAGGACGGAAAAAGGAGGAGAAGAATGGAAACACGTGGGCCATAGGAGAAAAGGGAAGGAAAGCCGAGAAGAAAAGCAGAGAAAAGGCTCTCATTATGTTCGGAGGAATAAGGTGCTTTCCGCAAGCTCAAGGAGAGGAAACGAACGAGGGAGAGACAGAGGTTGCTTCGGAAAAGCGAAGAACGTAGACGTCTCGAGCGTGAGCGTTTCCAACCGGCCTAATCTTGAAGGAATTGAATCTCCGGCCCGTGTATTGAAAGGACAGCGTTTTCACACAATTTCTCAGGCAAGTGACTCTAATTTTAAGTCATGGGAACGAACATTCGTAAACTCTAATCGGAGTTATACCCGCCGACGAAGGACGCCCGCGCAAGGTCGACGAACCCGCTGTCAGCTATGCCCTTCGCCGCCAGATTTTGAAAGAAGGGATTACGTTAGAATTCCGACGCTGCCTGAGGAACCGACCCGAGATAGTGACCTGCCATTGCTGGACAACGGACCCGCGCCCGTCCAGCCAAACTTTGTAAGAGGGAACGACTGCCCACGCTCCGACGCGACGTCGAGCCCCGACCACGCCGCCGTTTGCTCATCAGCCTCCAAGGTCCACGTCGCGAGAGATTCGACTGGCCAAGAGAACGATGTCCGAATTCCGACTCGCCCTTCAACGGAGGAGGAGCCTGACCATATTACTCTGGCCACGACCGACTTCAGTAGCTCGACGTCCGCAAGCGACGCATCGAGCCTACCGAGCGCCCCAGACCTTTCGTATTCGGACAAGGATTGCTTCGCGAGCGCGCGCCAGGCCGAGATCTCGAGCTGCGAGCCGCGCTCGGCTTTAGCGTCTCCGGCACAGGTACTGTAGACAATATTCATTAGTGGCTAATTCTAGTTGCATTAAGAAAGATTAGTTTCATTAAGTTGGTGAATAATCTTTCTCTCTAATCCAAGCTGTCCTCGTTAAGAACTGGTAGCAGTTTCATTTCATTGCTTCAGAAACTTTAATTTTTGTTTTGTTGGGATCAACTAATATATGTGTATTATTTCATATATTTCGCAGTACTGGGCAACGCTCCAATAAACCCCCAGGGGTCGCCGCCTACTTCAATAGCGGTGACATTCAACCCAGGAACCCGACGCCATTGGCAGTTCCAGCAAATATCGATTGAGGCCTTCATCCCGAAGAGGACTAGAACATATCCGATGATAAATGACCCTCAATATTTTTCATATAATTTCGTCAAATTTTTAAATGAATAAAAATTTTTACATTTGCTTGTAAAATTTCACCATCAAGTCCATTAAACGTAATGATTACAGTTACTCAATTTTTCGTCCCTCTCCCTTCTCTTTACACGACTAGTGATAAGTTCTAATTATAATACGACATTTATTTAAGTCAAAATAAAGTCGTGAAATTGATGTTTAAGGGAATGGGGATGGCAAATTTAATGACCGCCCCAGGCCTTTAGCTATGCCACTGTACTCGGGCTAACATTTCACAACTGTACTTCAATGTTTAAGGACCCCTCCAATTGAGATTCCACAAACTTTTAAATTAAATTAACAGTTCGGCCTCAGTTTGTTCATCTAAAGTTTATATACTAAAATATGCAAGCATATCTCTCTGTAATGTTAGCGCTCGATAAATGAGTTATCCATATCCTTGTTCTGTTCAAATGACAATTCCAATCACGAACGGAGCTTGAAAGGGTGAATTCTACGCGGTTCTCTCATTCCATCAGTACGTGCTCGCAAGCACAAAGGGGTTCTCTTCTCCCCTTATCGCTGCAAAAAAACTTCTCGCTTTCGGCTTCCTTTCAGTTTTTTTGTAATGTTCTATCACACCAAATCGAATAATAGAACACAATTTTCTAATATTTATGATCAGCAATAAAGGTCTTATGACTTCACTTTCTCTCTTTCATGTTTCATGTTCAAATTCTTGCTGCTTCCTTTTACTCTTCATGATAGTATTCAAGTTTATCTTTTAATGAGTAATACAGACAATACTGATATTAATGTCACGCACGCTATGATTCTTTTTATAAACATAGACAGTATTTGGCTTCTCTATGCCATATTTCCCATCGAAGCGGTCAGGCATATAAATATCAGTTTTCGTTCCATACGCCCAGGGTGACCAGAAAAAAAAAACTGATAACATTTATTTTGCGAAAAAATAATATACATCACCGCAACGGATAATGATAAAGTACACTTTAATCAGAAAACATATTTAAGCGTTTTCGAAGTGGCCTCCTCCTGCTTCAGTACAGAGCCTCAAACGCTTTCAAAAATTTCCGGCCAAACGCTGCAGCTCATCTACGTCTATCCGGTCCCATTCCCGAATTAAGGATTTCTCCTGAAATTCGATGGGACGATATTGAGCGATCGCGATCTCGCAACTGCGTTTTCCTATCCCATGTAACGTCAAATTTTGCTCTCGTTGATTAGACATCTTCGTATACTTTGTTACAATTGCGTAATAATTACGGAAAAAAATTTACGTGCATTACTGTCGGTAACGCAGAATTGTCCAGAAATGTTTGGTACGCTTCACCATTCATGGTTCCGCGAACTAAAATAAGAGAACCCAAGACCATACCACAAAAACAGGACCATGATGCCGAATTTCACTGTGGGTACAACACAGTCTTGTAAATATCATTCGCCGGGCATTAATCTAAGCCATACACGTCCATCGGACAATCACAACTGGTAGCGGGATTCATCACTCCATAGGGTGGTTTTCCAAAGTTCTGGAGTCCAGTGGCGGCGTTCCTTGCACCACTGTAACCGATGGATGGCATTGAATGCTGTAATATTTTGGCTTGTAAACTGTTGCTCGTCCATGAAAACAGTGTACGAAGATCTCACGGCGGACGATACGATTACTTGCATCACTAGACGAAATCAATTGAAACTCCTGTGCCAATGTTTTTAACGAAGCCTTCCTGTGTGACATATCACTTTTTATGATAACGGGGAGCTCTAATAATTGAAGGTGGCAGTTATTTTTTATTTTTTTTTTATTTTCTTAAGAATCGGAACTTAGTTTGAAATTTTTAATTTAATCATATGACTTAAAGAGTTTTACCACTTCCAATATCATCACAAGTTTCAAGCATCGACCGTCGTGACCTATCTATTTCGTCGATTTACTGGGTATGGGTTGGCATGTTATAACCCCCTCTCGCTTTCACTTCAAAATAGCATCACTCACTGTTGAGCAGGGTATTTGGAATTAGTTGGAAATTTCACGTATCGAATGCCCAAACCTGTGGGCTCCAATGACTATCCCTCTTTCCTTCGCAATAAATTCACGTCCTCTATTTATATTGACCTGCTATGAGTGTATTTTAACCCGTCAACGTCTTTGTAGGTTGTATAAAGTGTACGGACGATCCCATGCGCTTTGGAGAGGTGTCCGGTGAATAGCCAGATAGTGCATATTAAACATTACTACAAAAAAAATTAAGACCAATAAACAATTTGAGATAATCGCACGGGAAAATCGCACCGCGGCGACATCTATCCTTGACCGTGCTGTTCGAGGCCATGACCAAAGCCTCTCAATATCCCTTTACACAGATATATAAAAAGTATTTAATAATGTCTTTCGATAACTTATATAATCAGAAACAATACATTCCAAAATTGATTCAAATTTTTTTTATATTTATAGCAAAAACACTAATGTTAATAAAATAACTTAGATCAAATTAAGGTATCATTAAAAATTAGATAGCCGTTATGATATATTAGCCAGTTACCATTTTTGAGAAGGAACTTTACAGAAATTTATGTATATTAGTTGATAAGAATAAAGTACCTTATCATATTTAAATAAACTTTCCAAAAACTTTCCAGGATCCTGCAGAATCGATTTTCCAGGTTCCCAGTAATCAGCAACTTTTTGTCCTGGCTTATCTCCGGCTACCATTTTAGGTTTAATTCCTTTCATAATGCAAACTGCCTCCATAACGAGACGGACTCCTTCTGGCGGATGCTGCATTGCTCTCACCTGTAACAACATAGGCGACAAATGAAAATTGGCAAATACAAATAAGATCTGGAAAAATCGAATTAATTTTTTATGATTATAGTATGTGAGAATAGTCCTTAAAAACATATAATTCGCAAATAAATTAAATCGTGTGGAGGACGAAATATTTTAGAATTGCATCTAATGGCGATTATAGTCGTAATTACAATATTACCCTTAAAATAAATTTAATTATTGAAAGGCTCACTGGAATAATAGACTACATGTTCCAATTTGGTGGTTTTTAATTTAATAGAGCAACAAGAAAAACTGATTTATTTAATGGTAGCTTATTAAAAAAAATCACTGTGACTAAAGAGAACTTGCAATGAATGAACTTGCAAGAGAGATAGTACAGTAGAATACCATTAATACGAACCCGGTTAATACGAATTATCGCTTAATACATAAATAATAATAATAATAACAATAATAATAATAATAATAATAATAATAATAATAATAATAATACTGGAGATGAACCTCCAAACATCAGGTAATGATTTTTCGATTGAAAAATGGAAAGAAAAATTCTGCGACCTGGATTAAAGCCAGAAATCTCGACTGTCATGGTCGATGCCTCTATCAATTGGGTTATCGCAGACACCCGGACAGCCATGCTGTCACAAGGTGTCTTACAGACAATGACCGTGCTATGGTAGAGACAAGGTGTCTTAAAGACAATTTTTAAACAAATTCCGGAAAATACGAATTGGACTTCATACCAAAAATGAGATATTCATTGTAAAAAAAAAATCTTTGTTGCTGGAAATAATTCTGATTGGTTCTTAGTCTAAACGAAGAAGACACGGATATGTCATCCTGAATTCTCCGAATGGTTTTCAGTGTTTATATAAATTAGGCATTTCCATGCATTGGTCGGAATAGCACTATTCACCTGCATTTAGATTTCCCTGTTTCAAGTTACATTACATTTCACTGTTTCATTACATTATCAACATGGCTATATCACAAAAGAGGAAACGCAACGATCTTACGCTGGATCAGAAGTTATCAATTCTTGATGCTCTAGAGAAACTTCAATAACCAAGTGTTTGCCTGAAATAAACGAATGATGATAATTTTTAATAATCAGGGGCGAGTCTTCGTTCCTAACACTGCACCATCGGTTAATACGAATCAAAATTCACCAACTTGTCTACCATTAAATTTACTGCCTCTGCTTTCTGTGAGGTTTTATGATTGTATTGAAAATTAGCATCATTAAGCCTCTACAAGAGGCAGCAGTCGTCGTCAACCTCATTTCTTGGCAATATACAATAAATATGCTTCTAATAATAATATAAAGAGAAAGACTCAAAATTTGAAACTTTATAATATCTGGAAACTTTACGATTACTTTGCTTATTGAAAAAAACTTGGTGCTTCGAAGCTTCTTAAGTGGCGATCACTGGTACTATAATTTAACAAGAAAGAATGACACACACTTATGGTGTTTGTTACATGAAGGCTAACCAATTAAGAATTTTCCTTGTCAACTGTTTCCTTCCTACCCCCCGTGGGAGAAGGGAACGAAAATGAAAAATGTCATGAATGAACCCAGTTGAAATCGACATCATGCCAGAGAGAACTAAAACTAGTAACATAAGTGAAACATCAGAAAACTTTCATTTGGGATCTCAAATAAAAACATAAAATGCGGGAAAGTCTAGATTTGAATGATATATCTTCCAGGAATTAATATTATTGATATAAGACCTTTATGAGGACCAAAGAAAAATTATTAACGAAGCAGAAAGTATAATCGGGGTTTTTATTTTAACAATGAGAATATGTTTGTCAAAGAGAAAAATATTTAATGCCACAGTCCTCTCATATTTACAAAGGGAAACAGACAGAAATGACCAACTCATTTATTTACATCTGAACGATATTAAAACAAACATTTCATTTTGACATATTAAAAACAATACGATCATATTCCAATCACTATATTTAATTGGACGAGGAAAAAACCAAAACCAACACTGAATGTACACAAAATCACAACAAATTTAGCTATCCGACATTTTGACGACCAATGGATATTGTAGTGGGACGTTAATAATTCGTTAAACGTCTCGTCTTCTAATTAGCCAGTCAAATCAAGTGCTCCTATATTCAGTTTATTATTTTTGTAGCTAAGAATTATGACCTGTAATTATTTTAATAAAGAAAACAATGAGAGACCAAATTAGATCAGGCCCCCTGGGAGAATCGAGGGAAATATAATAAAACAATCATATTCCCTAGTCCTTTTTCTTTTCTAGGCTGATACAAACAAAGAAAAAACTTTAAATTCAACAACAATCGATAAATAGAACTTGAAAAGAGAATAAAATTGAAAGTAAGTAGTAATTAAACAAATTGGGGTTCCCCAAAATAAAAGTCATTCAGTCTTATACAACTTTTAAGTAAACTAGTCAGTCCAATTTCACATAGCCCACGAGAAAGATAGGCCCTGGCCGTGACCACCGAGAGACAAGGCCTGAGCCAACACCTCCTAGAGAGAGAAGGCCTGCGGACAAAAGGTGCATACATTGTTACATCATCATCAAGCGGCTATTGTTATCGTATTTCTACCAATGAAAAGCCCTAAATTTGGCCCTTGATGGTGATGTAACAATGCATACACCTTTGGTCCGCAGGCCTTCTCTCTAGGAGGTGTTGCCTGAGCGCGGATACGTCATACATTGTTACATCATCCTTAGAAGGGCTAATTTAAGACTTATTATTGGTAGAAATACGAATAACAATACCCTTCTAATGATGAATAAGAAGGGGTATGTTAGCTGGGGGGGGGGGGGGGATATGCGCTCGAACCCCCATCCCGTCTTTCTTATCGTTTACTCTTTCCCATAACCCAGGGGTAAATTCCTTTTCTTTATCTTCCGTGAATTGCAAGGTAAATACAAATAACAAGGCAATTGGTTTTCCAGAAAGGAAGGGTCTTTAATGATTAGACGAAATAATGTTTTCAACAATTTGAAAGATTCACGCCGGTTTTGCAGTTGTTTGAAAGATTCACGTTTTACATTGAATCCAAAGAACTATGGTTATTCTGGTAAGTTTTCCACACAGAGGTTGACGTCCGGTTATCGTCCTAGGCGGTCCCTGGCGTCGTGTTATCTGTGGTTATACTGTTGGTGTTAGATGAGGCTGAAACAGTCATTCCAACGGAGTTTTCTAATTCAGCTTGGCGGGGTCCATAGACTGCGATAGGTGTGAGGCGTTCTTTTTCTGCTCGAGGTCCACGGATTGACGTTACGTCTCGAATGTAGGCGGATAGAGGCTCGGAGCTCCAATGCAAGGTTTCGTCAATGAATTCCAGTGACAGTCACTTTTTGACGTCCGCAAAAGCAGGATGGACGAAACAAAAGTTAATCTTATCATATAGTCGGTGTTTTCAATAAAAAGTGGTACATTGGTGTCTTATGAGGTCGGATCGTCTTTCTTTGATTGGCTATTGATCTCCCAAGCAAACATGGGTTCTTTAGGGCAAACGGAAAAAACAAAATCATTCAAAATCGTCGTGGTACATTGAACTGGCTCGAGTTTTAAGACAAAGTACAATAAAGAAGAAACATAAATTTTTATCATCAACAAGATTCGGATAGTCCACTTTTTTTAAACTTTTTCACGAATCCTTAGTTTTTGTTATGTCATAGTCGGAAGGAAGGGAGACTCCATCGTTTTCGTATGATATGATGCTCCTATATATTTTGTATTTCTATTTTTTTTTTGGTTGGCAACCAGAGAATTGTCCGTTTTCGTCGTCGTTACAGGAGTTCGTTGTCCTTTTTCAATAACACATTGCAACAATGAAGAAAGGGACAACAAAGTAAGAGCACTTTAAACAATTATTAATTCACAGTCAGTTTCTTTAACTTTTGGCTCATTACTATCTTATTATACGCTTTTATTCAACTTGCTTGTGTATCCGTCAAATCTTGTAAGCAATATTAAACCAACTTCCCGACAAGCTAGAGAGCTGAAACTTGATACACGTACACAGAATAGATGACAATGCATGTTAAAGGAAACATTTTTCAAGTCGGTCCACTAGTTCTTGTTCTAGAGCACCAATTCATTTCAGTCGTCTCTCCATAAGTTGGAGGAACGATTGTTATACGAATTGCTTAATAGTTTCGACCAAATAATTAGTTTTTCAAATTGTTGACGCCGGCTTGAAGAGATATAATAACAAGACATTATAAAAGCGTGTTCTGAAAAAAAAAACTCTTTTTTCCCTCTTATCTTGTTTTATTATTATTAAATCATAATTCAAAATTCGTTATTCCAAAAGCTTAATAGAACAAACCTTCGGTAAACTTTAATTTCATCTTAAATCGTTGAGTAATAAGCTCGGAAATGACAATCAATCAATAAATAAAATCACTGATCAATGGAACAGACGAGAAACAAATACAGGGAGTAACTTAAGTTGTGTTAGAAACTTTGGGAAATGATAGAACTGATCAGAATAAGCATTTTTTATTCTATGTACATGGGTCTGCAAATGCATCGTTTGAGTTATGGTATATGGTGTATACTGTTGCTGTTGGTTACAACAGCTGTTCGAAATGACATCCTCCAATATCAATGCAGGCTTGCATTCGTCTCTGAACGTTCCAATACACTCGTGGCAACATCTGGGGGGCCTCGTTGATGTTGTCAGCCGAAACAGCCAATCATGCGATGAGTTCTTCCGCTGAGTCAACAAGTGTTTCGTAGATCAGGGACTTCAAGTGTCCCCACAAAAAGAAATGCAGTGGTATTAAGACTGGTGATCGTGGTGGCCAGTTAACTGGACCACCCCGTCCAATCCAACGTTCGCCAAAAGTATCAGTGAGGAAGACACGGACCTGTAGTGAAAATTGCAGAGGTGCTCCATCAAGTTGGAACTACATTTCTTGCCGGAAGTGAAGAGGCATTTCACCCAGGAGTTCAGGCAGGCCTCTTGAAGAAAGGTGAAGTAGATGTGTGCATTCATACGAGGTGGTAGAATGTATGGTCCAATGAGGCGATTAGCAACAATGCCAGCCTACACGTTTACAGAAAATCGTTCCGGAAGGCCTTGTAGTGACATGTGGGTTGATACGTTCCCAAAAACGATATTCCAGTGGTTGAAGATGCCTCCCTGGTTTAGGTTCCTCCGTACAACTTTGCAGAAAACACCATGTACAATACCATAACTCATAAACGATGCATTTGCAGACCCATGTTCTATCATTCCTCAAAATTTGTAACAACTCAAGTTATACCCTGTATATTTATGAAAATTTTGGAGCGGCGTGGGTTAGTTCGCGACATATATTTAGATATGACCATTGATCAAACACTCCAAAAATAAGAACAAAAATCAAACTGTAAGCCTTTCGAAAAATACGAACAAAAATCAAAATACGAAATAATCCAGTAAGCCTTTCGAAATCTATTATATTCATCATTAGATTATAAGTCTCTCTATCACAAAGAAACAGTCTCCCTATTATTTTAAGAATAGGTTGGGTTTTTTTTAATTGACTGACAATGAAGACTTGACTAATCAATAGAAATATAGCTTATATTCTTCGTGCGTCATAACATCTTCATTCTCCGCGGTCATGAATTTATTTTTAAAGTTGTTTTTTTAAGCTCGAAAAATATCAACCAGATCACGTTTTGAACTTGAAAATAAAGTTACGGTTTGATCAAAGCGATTGCTGAGAACCGCGTCCTGGTTGTTTTATGAAGTCTGGAAAGAAGTTTCAATTGTGTACGTGAGAAAGAAACTAAAAAATAACATTAATTTAACATTAAATAATTGATGGCGTTCATAAAATACGTTGGTAAAAAAAAGTTTCTCGCGTATAATTTAATTGCCAAAAGTATACCGAAGTTTCTATTAAATAATGGAAAAACCATTGCACCTTCTACCCTGGACTGTTTAAAGATAAATGCATTCTCTTCTTTTCGACCATTTTATTAATCTTTTTTATTCAATTTTTTTCATGAATGTAACGAGAGAATTCACGAAATACAATTTCCATTACGGAGAAAAAAACTTTTTTCAAAATTCATTGGCTTGAATTTTTTTTAATAAAATTGTAAAAATCGAGATGAATTCAATTATAATTTTTATTATAATTAGAGCTAATACAAAGTTTCAGTTTTAAAATGCTATTTAGGGTACCGTATGCTTTTTAAAATAAAAGGTCGTGATATTACATAAATACCTTAATAATTTAAAATGCTAATTCTTAATCTAAATCAATTAATATAAAAATTAAAATGATTTCAATATTTTTAAAAAATTCAATAAAATATACAAGGACTTTATTTACATTTTCCATCAATTTATTATCAGGAACGTTATTTATTTTAATACTTATTACAAAATACCGGAACGAATTGGATAACTAAATAAAACGTATTCATAATTTAAAGCATTCCCTCCCAAATCTGCACAAAGAATCTTTTTATAATAATTTAGGGGAAAACTGTTCATAAGAGGCAGGAAAATCCAATCAAATTCTCTTTTTTCACGTTTCCTCCTCTCCTCCCCCTTCCTTTAGAGAATAATAAGGTTGCTCTGGAGCCTTACCTCAACAACATCGCCTTTATTGAGAGACTTCAGGCTAGCAAGTGCTGCATCGAGCGCCGGAAGCGCCTCGTCCAAATCTCGCTGGGCGTCGGCGGCGATTGCCTGCGTCGACTCTGCCTTCCGAGTGGCTTCTTTCTCCTCTTTCATCACCACCAGTTTCGTCTTTTCGGCAATTTTCTGTAAATGTCAAACGCAGTGAAAAAAAAATCAGAAAGTCTCTAAACCTATTACTTATGATTTTTGATTAAAATTTAAGAAAATCAATTTCCTAGTATATTTCAATTTTACTACGCTCTTTATTAAAGGCCTTACTCAATTACTCTACATAATGAAACCCCTTACTTTTTTAAATGAATACTGCAATATAACCTTTCAAGATAGTGGAACACTTGATATCAGAGCCTTTCAAATTACAGTACTAGGCAAAAAAAAAAAGTAACAATATGGGAAAATGCTTCAAAATACTTCATTTCAATGATAGTTGTGTGGTGGGGCAAAAGATGAAGAGTTTGTTTTTTGCCTTTTCTTTAAATCCAAACACTCGACATTTTCATTTCAACTATCTCAAATGTTGTGTGCAATCTGAAATATCAAAAAAATAGGGATTCCCATTTCACATTTCAAAGTGTCGTCGTTTTTTTCTGGAAATGAGATACACACAAAAACCTCTAACAAAAAAGTAGAATAATTCGTCCATTGAAAGTACTCTGTCAGATTTGTATTTTAGAAGTTGGATATTGGTTCACTTTAGGCGAGACACCCTGTATATTCATTTACGCGGCTTGAATACGGTACTTTGGATATTCTGATGCATATGGCATTTACGATTGTCTTCCTTTCGAGATCCTTGAAAAGAATAAATTCTACATCCAATCATGTTCTACAGATTTCCAACTGCAGAGAGTTCTGGAAACCAAGCTGCCAAGGAATCACCAGGACTTATGCGAAGCTTGCCCAGTCGTCTTACTGAAAAATGGCAATTGATATAATCTAAATTTACTGTAATGCAATGACTTGCTGCACCTCATTATGTCACCTCGCTTATAGTCGACAGCCCCAAACTCTAAACCATGTTGACGAGCTGTGTAATAAAGAAAATGATGCCAAGGAAACTTAAATACAGACTCAAGATTTAAAAAACATCATTTCCACAAAGTTTAATTACAGACCTAAACGCGTTTCCGACGGGCAATAAAGTATCCCATAACTAAGGAAGCCAGAAGAAAAGAAATTATCACAACATATGAATCAACTAGGATTAACGATTTCAAAGTGAGCGTCACTAAATCCATCTTCAGAAACGTTAAAAGAAACATGCAGCCTCGACAGACCATGAAGACGAATCCGGAAAGGGTTTTGTTACATTCACATATATGAACCCCCAACGCCAATATTTTTCAAAATCAAGCGCTACGAATATCATATAGAACAAAAGACAATAGTAGGTTCTTCTAAACCATCAGAAGAACAAAAGCAATTTATGCGGAGTATATGTGTCACGGAAATCGATTCCTAAGGTGATTTCCGGCGACACTGACTGCTTTTACCGCTCACGTGTATTCACCCGTTCGAAGGCGGGGGAGGAGCGGGGCAGACAGTGTCGTCATACCATTCACCACGGAAGAACCAATGGAGACCAGGAGAAGCTTGGTGACGTTGAATCGAAGCTTTCTTGGCGGGAGGTTTAGTCGGAAAAGGGGAGAGCGACCCGGACTTCGGAACGAAAAGACCAAAAGAAAACCAGCTTGAATCCGGAGGAAAAAGGTCTCTACGCCGTCGCCCGCGAAAGACGGGAACGCCAGGATTCGCAGCCGGGCGGAGGCGACGACGCGGCGAGTCTTCCGTTCTTTACGCCGAGACAAGGCGTGTTCGACGGGGAAGCC
The DNA here is from genome assembly GCA_023313115.1 of Rhysida immarginata. Lineage (NCBI taxonomy): Eukaryota > Metazoa > Arthropoda > Chilopoda > Scolopendromorpha > Scolopendridae > Rhysida > Rhysida immarginata. The sequence continues at coordinate 801,225 of JAHWFO010015474.1, read as the reverse complement.
CCGCAGGCGGCGATTTCACCGACGAGCTACTCCGGCAACAGGAATGCGTCAGCGAGTAAGAGTTCGTACGGACCAACCTCGAGAGTTGAGTTGAGTTGTGCAGAACGCTCTCCACATCAACAACCGGCTTTGTAAGTACTTTCACCTTATCGTGCTATGACCCCGGCGCCTGGTAGAAGGCGCTAAGTGATTTCTACGGCAGAGAGTTCGACGGGCGTTCGATAATACGAGGTTGTTTTCCTGCTGGGCTGAACGCCTACCTCTCAACCCACTATGGGTTTGCTTACATGAGTTAAATAAAGTAATTGTGTAATGCGGAGCTCACGCTCATATTATAAGAAAAAGAAAGAATTAAAATTTAGTGCCAAATGTTTGTGACCAAGAGTTGGAGGGGAGATTTATATTAGCGGTTTCAATTCTGGTCTGTTTCATAAATTATTCCTTTCTTTTAGTGTCCTCCCCACCCGGCGAATTCACGTTAGCAACGTGTAGTGTAAGATTATTGGGATAAGACTTTTTCACATGGAATTTATTTCATGATAACTCTGTGTTAGTGTTTAGTTCCGAGTGTACTTTGACTGTGTGATTATTTTACTAAATTCATTGTGCTGCGGACTTATGCTATAGTTCTCCTAAGACTGACTGAACATTATACTTTTTTTGAGCTTATCCTGTAGTTCTCCTAAAACTGTCTGAATTTTATTATTATTGAACGGCTGGGCATGTAACGTATAATCTTTTATTAGTGCTGTATGTTTTGCTCTGTTTTCCAGCCACTGTTTTGTACCTTACCGAGTATTATATCCGTGTCCAGGCATAATCCTCATAAGAGGCCATGTCATGTGCTAACTGTAAAATGAGTTAACCGAAAAATGCCATGCTATGTTTTCTGTCTTTAGTTGTATGCTTAGACTAAGCGGTTCGAGGCAAAATTATGGATTACTTGTATTATTCGCTTTAGAGAATAAGATTTGTGTTGATAATCCTTTCTTGTTTAGTTTGTATAGTTAAGCAAGTTTAGATAATAGTGAATCTTTTGGTGATATTTAATTTGTTCATATTTTTTGAAACGACCGGCTAACCCGGTTCGTCATTGTATGAATGTACTACTTGCGGATGCTCGTTGGTTTTCGAGTATAGAAACCAAATCAAGTGTTATTGAATTCTTAGTTCGTAAGATTTAGTAATTTTAGCTTAGTTGCTAAGTTGCAACTTGAGTATCCATTCTAGTTTATAGTTGTTCTTAAGTGTTGCTATTTATATTCGTCAACCTTTCATCTTATTATTGAGCTGAAGTTTAGCTCATCATTTCATACTTGACCTTTTGTATTTCTCCACTTATTTTCTCATTTGAATTGTTTAAAATTAAACTTATTTTTACCTAACCTTTCCCTGTTTACGTGAATTACTTTAATTCCACTGCGTTCACATTTTTACTCTGCATTCACACGTTACAATATGCAGAACATCTTGTATCAATGGAACACCGGATGCTGCAGATAGAGGATTGCATGAAAATTTTATGGATCGATAAAGGTGCAGAGAGGATCGCCATCCATGAAGAAATAGAAATAAGAAAACTTCCGATGAAGCAATCTAGGAAATATGGTAAACAACCAGATATCAATTGACAATATGCATTACTGACTTCCCGCCGATCTTCCCGAAAGTAAGCTTATTGCTAGGTCCTCCATTTCCTCATTTGTCATGCGCATTTGTGATATCAGTGTAACGAAAAGTCGTTAAATAAGTTAGAAATGGATATAGAAATGAAACAAATAAGAGTGGTGATTACGCATAAATTATAAAATTTGAAATTATAAAATTGGAAACTACTTTTATTTCTCCGCATAATCTCCTCAGCACTTGCTCCATCGTTTCACAAACTCCTCAAAACCAGCAGGATAAAATTCTTTGGGCCGTTGTCTGAACAAGGCAGCGACTTTTGTACAGCTTCATCACTGGGAAAGTTATGCTCACAGGATCACTAGGGTATATTGCTTACCACATTCCGGCACCGAGAGTAAACTGTAAATGCCGACTCTACTGTCACATCCTCATGAAACTTTGTAATGCCATTCGGTGGAAGCGACCAGATTTCTCATCAAAGGCGTGTTGATATTGTTTGATAACGCGCATGCTCATATTTCAAGCAAAACAACCGAAATGCTTTAAGTTCAATCGGTAAGTTTTCGAGCATCCTCCGTATAGCCCTTATTTTGCTCCAAGCGACTTACATTTTTTTCGATTCCAAGTTGTACAAAGGGATTTCACCGCATGATTCAGAGAGCAACCTAAACAATAATAAGCTGCTGGTTTTGAGGGGCTTGTGAAACGATTCAACCAGTGCCTCATCGTCAGGGAGATTGTGTAGAGAAATTATTTGTTTCATTTCTATATCCTTTTATAACATACTGACTTCCCCTCGTAATTTTTACTTGTTACTATTTTGCTAACCTTGATTTCGGTATTACACCATACTGAAACGCGTCAGGAATAAATACAATAGTATCCGTATCGTCTTAGGCCCTTAATTTATTTTAGTTTAGTAACCATACTAGAACCAATGGATCTCATGAATTTAAATGCGATGCAACAACCAAATGGTTTAAGTTCCTCTCATTATACTTCAGTACTTTTGATGAAACTGTTGTCGACGTCGTCTTATATGTATTTTCACACGAATAACATCACAATACGCTATTTTTAAAATCCTACTCTCGACTGACGTCATCGGCTGGCAACTGCAAAAATCTGCATAACTTATTTCTTTAAACATACTCTGAAATTTGAGTATTGATACGACAAAATTTTCATCGTTTTGCATTTTCTGTGTGGAGTAATGTACAAGGTGTAACAAAAAGTTTCGTCACATTTCAATCGTAAATAGCTCGGCAAGTGTTGGTCGCAAGTTAATGAACCGCACACCATTTGAAAGAAGGGAACGTCAAGTTTTTGTTCAATGTCTCTAGGGTGCATTTGGAAGAAGTAGGGAGGTCACGTCAGTTATTGTCAAGATGGCGAAAGCACAACACACAGCCTTTTTGTGGCAACTTCGATCCCCAGACCTCACTGTCTGCGGTGACTTCTTGTGGAAATACGTAAAAGACCGTGTTTTTGTGCCCCCTTTCCGACAAATCTGGAGGAGCTAAAAACTTAATAACAACTGCTACTCGTGAAGGACTCCAGATATGCTTTAGCAGGTATGGGAGGAATTTGATTATCAGCAGGACATATCGAACACTTAAGATTATGACTAACATTTTAATAAGTCGCCCATCTCTTATCTTCATTTTTAAAAAAATGTATAGATTTTTATAATATGATGAACCTTTTTGTTACATTCTGCATTAGAAGTTTCACCCTGAATTAATCACCTATTTAAAAATGGCATCGAAAGCATAAGCGCAAGGTTTTGATATAGAAATAGATTTTCACAAGAATTCTGTTATTAAAAAGTAATATAATAAGTTAAATATTAAGTTTAACAAAAAAAAAACAAAACAACAACGAAATAATATGTAATACGACTTCTGTTCTTTATCCAAAGATATTTCACTTGTAACTATCAATAAAGCGTGGTTCCCATTAGCAGAAAACAAGAGAGCAGAAACCAGGGCATATTTTTTCTGCATTTTTGCATTCTGCTCCTGGAGCTCTCCCACATGGCAGAAAGGCAAAAGGATGAGACAACTGAAGTCTGCTACCCAAGTTCCATCCTTTGTTGTAATTTGGCATTCTTGCCTAACACAAATGCACTGCACCGAAGCCGTCGATCGATCTTAACGATGGGCTTCGACTGCAGTTCGTTCATTCCTCATCAATCATCGCATCGAATTTTTGTATTCAATTGTTGTTTATTCAATTTAATTCGAACAATTCAATTGTGTCAATAAATATACATATATTTCACACCTTATCTATTAGCGTTTCATCAATTTTCTTTTTCGGCCTCTTCATTTTTGTGAACTGAGCGTCCGACATTTTTATTTTGTGACACAGAGAGGACGTCACTGTGACGTCACTACAGAGATCGTTTTCTATTGGCTGAGCAACCGTTTCTGCCCTTTTTCGCCACAGAAACTCAACTAAAACCACCTAGACAGAAGGCCTGCACACAGAAACTGTATACATGGTTACATAATTTAGAGCTTATTGTTGGTAGAATTACGAGTAACAATAGCTGCTTTAGTTTGGTGTAACAATGCATGACGTTTCTGTGCGCTGATCTTCTATCTATACCTTGTCTCAGCTTTAGTTGAGAGTGACGTCACGAGTGAAGTGGTTACAGTTCATTCGCATGAAGAAATAGTTCGAATAATTTTCTATATAAGAAGTTCAAAATTCTTTCTGCAGTCTTATTTCCTATTTTTCTTCTCGATGTAATAAAAAAATCGGCGGATAGAAAAGTCATTTGATGAAATTAAAAAAAACAACAACTAAATAAATAAAATAAAGTCGGTCTGTAGCAACGCCTCCTAAAGATAAGGCCTGAGCGCGAAAACGTCATAGATTGTTACATCATCATCCGAAGATACGTTTAATCGCATTTCTACCAATAATAAGCCCTGAAATGCGATTACGTATCTTCGGATGATGATGTAACAATGTCTGATGTTTTCGCGCTCAGGCCTTATCTTTAGGAGGCGTTGTCTGTAGTCAAGATTATTTGATTGTAAAATGGCGGCGTCTTGTTCCGTAAAAGAGATGTGTCAGAAATGAAAGATGATCGAGTTTCCTACGAAAGGATTAAAATATTTTCCATGGGTTCCATGTTAATTTTAAAAAAAGATATCTGACAGATACCATTCGAGAAGCCACGCTATTATAGGACGGTCTACTGTAGTACAAGTCTAACGGCGGAAGGATATGATGTTGTGCACTACGCTCGGTGAACGACGTCATTCCGTGAGGTCGCTCTCAACTGAAGCTGAGACAGGGTATAGGTGGTATTGACTCAACTCCAAAAAGCAGAAATTTTCAGTCGGGCAGAAGAGACGAAAACAGGAAGTGACATCATATAATTTTCCTGCATTGTGGTTTCTGCCGTTATTTTTACGCATGTGGAAACCACGCTTAACTGACCACATAAACGTTCCTAAAAGAAATTTTCTTAAGATTATGCTATACTCTGGATTTAATGACACTTTCTTGTTCTATACGGGAATTTTCATTAGATAATAGGAGGCCAAATTATAACAATAAATTCTTTCATACAACTACTACTATTACAGTACTAATTACTTTATCGTAAAACCGCTTTATAAAAAAGCATTTAACAAAACTAAAACAAAAAGCCCTAACCAAATTTAGGACTTAGCAGTTATTAACTACTAAAATTAAGTAAGACAATCGCCACTAAAATGATAATTTCTTGCAAATTTAATAAAAAGCAGCATTATTCAACGAACCTGGAAAAAAAACCCAACACTGTCAATTTTCTTAAAGGATCAAAGCACATAAACGATTATGTTTTATCAATTTTTGCAATACTTCGAGGCAAGTTGAGTAACAGCGAAAATTTACATTGGAATAAACCGTAAATACCGGCTACTTATTAATTCGCATTTAATAATTACGCGAAAATATTTAGTAATTTAGTAATGCAGTAATTTCGCCAAACAAGAAAGTTATTTAAAATCCATATTTAGCGATATAGAAATTGTAATTTTACAGCAATTAAAAAATTCCTTTGTTTTCTCAATAAATCGATTGTGTCATATATATATAAAGCTGTCGAGTCCACCAAGAGGAAAATTCGTGAAAAAGGTCATGAGCTCAATATAGATGTTTATTATTCTTTTATCACGAACGACCTTTCAGATATACAGTGGCCAATAACAAATTACGAATTCCAAAATTATTTTATCCATTAAAACTCAATTTTAATCCAAATGGACTGTTTAATTTTCCAGGCAAAATTGCAATATAGATTGGAATGAAGGTGGCGTTTTAATGAATTCCGAAAACATAGAAAGTTAACGAAACTTTCTTCAACGCAAATATTTAAACGTTCAAATGTTACTTAGTTTTCTTAAATAATTAATAAGGTGGCATTTAAAGTTAAAAGAGAAAACCAGCCATGGATAAATTGAAATCAGAAAATAAAGACACTAATTTCTTTTCTCAATAATAATAAATGAAAAGTTTTATATGTTTATGCTTCAACGTAATATTTACCGATTGTAATTACATGCTTCAGCGATGGTTTCGGGGTTATTTGCATAAGCTTTGTCTTTAATATTGCCCACAAAAATGAGTCACTAGGATTGAGATCAGGAGAATATGGCGGCCAAGCGATTCCAATTCCAGTGGCCTCTGGGTATCCTAAAGCCAATCTTCCAGGACTTCAAACACTGTATTGGTCCGATGGGGTCGTGCCAATATTCTTTTCGAAATATGGGTCACTTTGAATAATAGGGATGAGATCATTTTCTAAAATTTTGACATATCTTTCAGCAGTCGCCGTGCCTTCAATGAATATCGCACCGATTATTCCGCGACTTGACATTGCACACCAAACAGCTACCCGTTTGGGGGTGGAGAGACTTCTCGATCGCCAAATGGGGATTTTCAATCCCCCAAACGCGGCATATTGACGTACCCATCCAAATGAATGAAGGCTTCGTCGCTAAACCAAACCATATTCACATCAAATTCTTGTTTGTCAATCGTATCGACACGAGTGTTGGCGAAACACAAATGTTGTTCAATGGCAATGGCGCTCAATGGCTGATGAGTTGGGATTTTGTAAAGAAAGAGCTTCAGGGTCTTGAATAACAATTTGTCGCAAAGTCTCCCGGTTGATTCCGACCTGTTGTGAAGCTCGTCTGATCGATGTCCTTGGGCTATTTTGAAACACAGATCATGTTTTCTCGAGATTTTCAGGGGTTTTCACACTTGAATCGACGGCCAACACTGTCATCACAAACACTACCAGTTCTCTCGAACTTTTTATTCAGATTTTTGATTGTTATAACACTTGGACCGGTTGTCTTCATCTTGTACTCGTTCGCAAATTTCCTTTGAGCTGCAATCGGGCTGTTATTGCTCGAATAATAGGCCTTAACGATGGATATAAGCTCAGAAACGCTGTATTTCGACATTTTCAACAAAAAATGAATAACAACAATACGAGTGCGCATGCTCAAAAAATCCCAACATGCCCTGTATTCAACCGCCAATTGTTCAAAGCATGATCTGTAAATTAAGGTGATCGTTGAACTAGTCAAAAAAACAGGGTTAATGACTTTTTCTGCCACTGGTGGTATCCAGTCTGATAGAGTCTTAATTTTATTCGTATTTCTATCGTCAGCAAATAAGATTTATTTATTTGGCCTTACTTATTGAACTTGGTTTAAAATAATTGATAAAATATAATAAATGCTGGTTTTAAACATTGCGAATAGCTGCTAATCGGACCCGATGAGAAGGTTCGCCCTCTATAGTGATCTTTTTCATTAATCTGATACGTCAATGGTGGGATGGAATAGTTCAACGACCACCTTAATTTACAGATCATGGTTCAAAGTTATGAAGTGGTTTTTTTTATATAGCTTGTAATGACAACGTAAGCAAGCGCTAATGATGACGTAAGCGAATTCCTTATCTGTGACGCAGGCCAGTCCGTTGAAAGCAATCAACAGGATTGCGACTGATTCATGCCAAATATTGTTCCCCATTGGTCATATATAGATTGTCAAGTTTAGTATAGATAACACTCGGAAAATAAAGTTTAGTATTCTCTCAACCTTCGTCGTCTCTGTGTGTCTCGTTATTTCATCCATTACTAGCTCAACAATTGCCACACTGTATTTACCTTCTAATTATTTGTTGCAATATATTATATTTCAGGGAAATAAAACAAAAACAAGAAACACCATTATGCACGTACTGTATCCGTAGCAATCTTTTCCATAGTGACTTCAGTCTCCTTTGCTGCTTCAACAAGCAACGGTCTCAATTCCTCCAGTTCCAATTGCATCCTTGCCACATCTGAGGCAGTATTCATGAGCTAAAGAATAAAAATTAAATGAAATGCCTAAGAAAAATTGAATATTAGAACAATATGCAATTAGAATAAAAACGACTGTAAACACTTTTAAGAGCCAATGAAAAATTAGAGCAGTAAGAATTTAATATAAAAACAGTTTTAAACTTTGGAAGAAATAAATGGTAATATGTTAATAACCAGAAGATTGAATCATGCTATAGACCTCCTCAGAAGGGTAGGCAGCAAATAGAATGCAGCCAAGCATCCCTTTCCTAACACACAATCTTCACTTCATCCACAGTTTCTTTTCTTTTATTCAAATTCTGAAAACCATATATCCTCAAGTCTTCATCTACGCTTGTACAATTCCAATCAACAGAATTAGCAATGGGTTATTTAGCCAATAGTTCATTACTCATCCATCCCATATCTCAAAATGCACTTACTGGTCTATGCAGTCCAGCCACATCACTTAAAACTTAACCTCCACTGCACTCAAATGCTCATATCCATTTCTCACTCCCTACGTTAAAGTGCCAGAAATATACAGGGTGATTAAAAAAGCCTGTTACAGCCTTGCTACCTGTGCAAAAGAATAGGGATATTCCAAACCTGTTGCAGGAAACAAATGAAGTTGTGAGGGCTATTTGTTGGTGATCTTCCGAAGAACTAATTATGTAAATTTGATCATTTACAAAATTTCTCAAACAGATAGGGACCAATTGCTAATTAAAAACTTATTCTGCATTCAATTGTGAACACAAAAAAATCTCAGCATAATCGGATGAATACATCACTCAAAAATGAAACTGAAACATTTCCTTAATGTTCCATGAGTAATTCTCTTTCACACCATGTTCCTTCAGAATCTAACTATACCGTATGTCTAATTTAGGGATACTGAAAATTTAACACTTTTCTTTGCATACAGAGATTTCTCCACAATCATATGCTTAGAGAAAGATCTACATGCCTCATCTATGCTCCTAAACATAATCTATACATCCCAAGCACTCCGATATTCCGTTAAGAAGAAATTTCCAAAAAAATTTTCGAATAAATGGGAACAATCTTATCTTGATATGCACATACGGGTACGGCTTATTTCATCAAGATCAAGAGATACAACTCCAGTTTCTTTTTCCGTATTTCCGAAACATATTAGCTTCCTGCCACACACCGACACTCTGATAGCTTTCAAGATATCATATGATTACTGCACTATTTTTTCCTGCACATATTCGCGAGCCATTCACGTACATTTCTAATATCGAGCAGATAAAGTGCGGGCCCCAACAACATTTGGCAGAGAGAGCTGGGATGCAAACTTTATAATTCATGTCTCTGTCGGATGGTGTAAAAAAATCGGCCATAGGCATGTAGGTTTTTGTCGTCTTGAATTTATATTAATTATGGGGGGGGGGGGGATTAAGTATGCGCTCCAAAAAAAAATCCAAAAAATACCAAATACATTATGTCACGTGTTAAAAATCACAGAGCAAGAGTGGTGATGAACTCCAGCTTCCGGCAAGAGGAGAAAAGTCGGGAGCAGTTTAGCAATCCGAGGTTGGTACTGGATAAGAGAAGAAAACGAGTTTCGACCACGATCGGCCGTATATTGGAAAACGGAAAAGAAAGGTTCCTTACAGGATAGGCAATTCTGAAAATGTCTTTAACCAAGGAAACTCTTGGTTCGAGAAAAGAAAAGAAAAAGGCCGACGGTGAACGTGGAGAGAAGTGGTTCTCGAATGAGGTAGGCTGGCAAAAGAGAGCAGCGGCGGGCGCGTCATCGTTTAGAGATATTTCGCGTAAAGAGCGAAGGTTGAACGGAGAATTACGGAAAACCGGAGACGTCTCCCTGAAAAACAACTGCATCCCACTATTCAACGGTAAGCTTGCTCTATCCAATTTATCTTAACTACGTGTTGTGGTATCATTCATTAGGCTTAGTGGCTGAGGGTGAAACTTTGGAGATCGTCGTTCCATAACCGGTATTTGTGTTTATCAGGCTCTTCAAGTTGCTAAGGCGCTTCATTGGGTCGCTTCACTGAGTTTGACTTCACGAAGCGGCAGGGCGAGCATCAAAGAAATCTCTTGGATACTCTTACAGTGCCTGAGTGTTTCAACCTTTATTTTCATGCTTCTTTGTTTTATCCTACAGCTTAACTGATTAAGTGTTGTTTGTGTGTGTGCTTCTACAAGATAAATCGTTACGGTGTTTGGACTCCATATAATCTAATTAATTGGCTAAGTACGTATGTGTGTCACGGAAATCAAACGCCAACCCGATTTCCTATGACACTCGTTCTGGATTTCCGCTCCGTGTTTTCTACAACACCAGGAGGAGGGAGGAGCTCCAGGCGACGTGTCATCAGCATCAGCACGGCTGCTCCAATAAGAGAACAGACCAAGAACGAAGAGGAAAATTCAAATACGCCAAGGAGAGGGCGGTGTGTCAAGAGTTGGTTCCCGAGGATAACGTTCGTCGGAATGGAGAGAGAACGAAGCGGGTTCAAGAGTTATTCTCGATTGTGAACTCGAAGACCACGAGTAGCCAGAGCACGGAGAGTGAAGAACCCTGTGCGGCGAATGGAAGGAGAATGTTCGATTCTTGATACGGTATCATAGTCACATTTGTCAAATTTAAGTAATGTTCATTGAGTCAGTAAATTTTAATATAATCAGGGAAATGACACACAAGAGAGCAGGAAAGATTCGGTAATAATAGTCACTGTCGGTAAGTCTTAGCCAATAATTAACATAACACTAGATATTCAATAAAACAAGGTCACTGCTTTCCCTCTTAGCTCTCCACTGAAATGAGACAATAAATTACATTAACTAAGGTAATTATTACACATCGTTGATTTGTTGAATTCCCCTCCTGACCAAGAAAGCTTGGAGCACTTTATTTTGAGATATGCCGGGCTTCTTTGAATAAGCAATTAACCATATAATGACATGCCCGACCACGAACTGGCCATAACGCCATTCAGACGTGCGTTTACGAAAGCAACGCTTGAGCGGGACTTCTGCTGAACGAAGCTCCCGAAAAAGCTTTTAAATAAACCGGCGTTTCCGCCTACAGAAAGCACAGTACTCACAGCTTTACAACTTGTATGGTCTACGAATAACAGCGGCTCCTCGGACGCTTGAGTTCCAACGTCGCACTCGCTTGTTTCATGGTTCCCGTCGGTGAATGCACTACGTAGCCTGGAAGAAGCCTCCCCTTCGGATGCTTCACGGCTCGACTCCGGCGAAGCCGCGCTTCTCCTTCCATTCGCCGCACAGGGTTCTTCACTCTCCGTGCTCTGGCTACTCGTGGTCTTCGAGTTCACAATCGAGAATAACTCTTGAACCCGCTTCGTTCTCTCTCCATTCCGACGAACGTTATCCTCGGGAACCAACTCTTGACTCACCGCCCTCTCCTTGGCGTATTTGAATTTTCCTCTTCGTTCTTGGTCTGTTCTCTTATTGGAGCAGGCGTGCTGATGCTGATGACACGTCGCCTGGAGCTCCTCCCTCCTCCTGGTGTTGTAGAAAACACGGAGCGGAAATCCAGAACGAGTGTCATAGGAAATCGGGTTGGCGTTTGATTTCCGTGACAATGTGTACGTCCAAGTGTCTTACGCCAAGCATAAAGTGTCCCGAAGCGTCCAGTGGTCGCAGCTTAATGTAGCAAACCTTTAATATGGCCAGCCGCTTTTTATGGCCACTCCAGCTGGGTCCGGAATTTTCTAACCGTTTCCTATGTAACAAATTTTCACTTTAACTGGTCAAAATCCGCTTAATATGGCCATCTTTTGTCAGAGATAGTTCGCGAATTCTACTTTTTCATCTCATGTCACTTTGGATAAATGAACACTCTTATTATATCGACTTTTCATTTCTCTCTAAGCCAAGAGGCACTGTTGTCCAAATTATGCATGTGAAATGGGCATCATCAGGGCAACGAAGATCTACTTTAGGCACGAGATGCGCCATAGGATCACAGAAATGCTCGAGGACAGTAAAGGCCGATTCCTAGCAAATACAAAAGTGTTAAAAAATAAATCTGTTTTATACTATGCACATGCTTTCTGTTGCTTGGTAATTGTCACCAACAGCCATCAATAACTGCTGGAAAAAGACTGGCTTTAAGTTCGAAAATGGAGAGGTGTGTGAAGACTAAGAAGGTGAGGCTTTGAATTTTGCCTTAATTTGCCAATTGTACTGCATGGATTGTACTGTATTCTTGTTTTACTTTCAGGTTTTTCTCCACCTAAGGCATTAAGTGAAGATATATCTTCAACTTTAAGGTTACTTTTGACCAAGATGTTCCAATTGCAAAAGAACCAACCGACGCGGAAGCAGATAAGGATGCTCTGAGCGACATCATATCTAAGATTCAAAAGGAAACTGAGATCCAAGAAGTTAAATCTCTAACAGCGATGATGATGAGGAATTAATTAAACCGTCGAATGAAGAAGTTCGAGCAAACCTGCGCACCATCCAAACAGCTCTTCAAACGAGTGGCTATGATAAAATGGATGAGTATTTAAAAGTTCAAAGTAATGTTAGTGACTTTTAATAAGACAAACTTGTCAAACAGCCATTAGACAATATTTTAAACACTACTGTATTTTGACTAGATACTGTACTGTACGTGTATAAATGATTTTTATCAGCATACAAAATTGTCTTATATTCATACTTGTAAGTACAAATACATGCTCGACTTATTGGATAAAAATGTAAGTATACTTTTGGTAAGCTCGCTAAAACAGCCACCGATTAATGTCCCAAGGGGCCATATTAAGCAGCGACCACTGTATATGTTTCTCCGAGAGCGTGTCTACAAAATAAACGCTTCTGATAGTTTTATGCTACATGTGTGCTCCGTTGTCGGTGTATAATAGTTACTACGTTTTAACCGCAAAGAATCGTGAGGTCCCAACACACTTTTTGCAACCAAGACTGCAAGCCCCAAACAATAAATAATTTTAAAATGTTTCATTGAAAAACAAGAAATCTGTAGGTGCTAAAAAAAATTTTATGGCATATTTGAAAATAACGTATTAAAATATTATAAAGAATCGTGTTTTTTTTAAAGTGACTTGTTCTCTAGATTATCATACTAACTTCTCATAGCAAAATAAAAAAGGTGATAAAGGTAACGTGATGAAACGTTATAATAATAAAGTATTTTGGAATCATTTTAAAACTATTTAACTAAAGTGTGCAATTAACTCAACTATCCTATTCAGAAAGAGTAGTGTGTACTAGCTTGGACTATTAAGTAAGTGAAATGAATAAACATGCACTAGCAAGTGAAATGGCATGCAAAAATTCAAAAAAAAATAATAATAATAATCAATCGGTGAGATGCGCAAAGAGAACACATTACAACAACTAAAACTAGGTGTAGATATTATACGATACAACAGAAATACAGATATGAAATACTTTAATTTAGAAATAAATAAAAAAATATTACAGCCTTGAAAACGCTTTACGTCATACCTTATCCAGACCAGTTTTCATTCGGTTTCTGGCTTGAAGCAATTCATCTTTCTTCAACGAGAGTAAGCTACCAAATGTAGACAATAGATCCAAATAGCTTTTTGGTGTGACGTAATTGTATCGCGATAATTCCAATCTATATCTTACTGAAGCCTGTCCTACAGATTGATGAATTTTTTGACACATGATTACCTGAAAATATAATTTATTGTTGAATGATCCAAACTATTCAAAAAGAATTACATGCGATGCTAAGCAAACTTACCTCAATTACTTAAAATATATTTGTATACGGTAATTATATTTTAATTAATTATATATTTGTATAGTTTATTAAATAATGATTATAAAAATTCCTGCAAAATACGAGTTAAAATATCTTACACAAAACTGAAGCCTACAGAAACATAATATTTCAACCAAACATGAGAAAGATGTGCAGTTTAAAAAATTTCAAACTAAATCTATTGTTAAACAACTTATGGAAGAAAATTATTAACTTCCTTTTCTTTTTTATATTTATAAGTTTAAAAATTATTTTTACTGAAATAAGAACTTATATTTGGCCAAATACTGATCTACTCAATTTCTATGAAGTTTTTGAGAGACATTAGTCCTTTAAGTCTATTTTTCAATACCATGTTCTTAAAGTCCTATAAGTGATTGATGGTTGTGTAATGTTCATTATATGAGATATATGAATGCCCTTACCACCCCATGTGTAACTTCCTCTGTGGCATCGAACGACGTGAGGTCTTTAATGAAGTTTGCCGCCACCGACTGGAGAGCTGCATCCGGCCACTCGCTGAACCAATTGATTGTGCAACAATTTACTAAAGCTGGGAATTGCCTTATACGAGCTCGGAAGATTTCTCCTAAAGGACTAAAAAAAACGAGGAAATTTTTAACTACACAAAAACAAAGGAGATGTCATTTTATAGCAATCTTGTCCACACAAAAAATGTAAGAAGAAAAAAAAAATCAGCACATGTTTGAAAGAAATTATGAATAGATTAAAGTCTTAAATGTTACCATTTATTTTTTTCAAAAAAGCGCTAATTAGTGTTTAAGGTAAAACAATCGAAAAAATTAGGAGGTTTCATTATCTTCTTTCGTGAAATCAAATTTTTGTTAAGAGGGAAGGAGAGGCAAAAGACGACTTTTCTCGATCGATTCGGTACTTAAAACAAATAAGCAAAAAACTTGCTCTTTTTAATTATTTAGGTCCTCACAGAGCATCAGGTTCCGAAAGCCCTCTAGGACGCGTCTTTCAAATAAACAATTAGCAATCTTGGCACTAATATCGTAATAAACTCCGTGAAAAAATCTTCACCCAACCTTTTTTTTCCGTTTTACGTTTTTGTTTTGCTATTAACTTCGCAAATGTCGGAAGTTTTTCAATGTTTTCGACGATTAATGCTCATTAAAAACATTAAACGATCATTGACCTAAAAAATCCAACGCATGATACTAATTAAAATTTTAATTTACAGCTTCGCTGTCTCTGGGAAAAGATCTTTCTCATTTCCTGTAGATATTTTTGAAAACAAAATTTCATTTTAAAGGAAGGGATATCAGTTCGATGATATCTTATTCTTACCTCATAGTTATGACCACATGGAGATTAGAGCGCACCTGCTTTGTAAGCATTGCGTATAGATTTGTTTTGGTCGGCTGCAGGCCTGCCTCCTGAACGGGTCCACGCATTTTATTGTAAATCATTTCCAAGTCCTCGGTTGCAAAAATATTGGGTACATCGCCTGTGTTCAAAATGTTATTCAAATCTTCCAAAAATGATTCATCTTTTATCTGGAATTTATTTTTAAAATTAATCAATAATTGTTCTGCCGTTCATTTCAAAAATAAATAAATAAAAAAATGAAAAGATATTCTAATAGGAAAGATAAATATTTTAATAGCATATAAATATTAATGCCATATCAACAGATAATTTATGATGCTTCAAGTTTATTGTTCATAATATTCAGACAATTTAATATTCAGAAAAAAATAGTTTCTATCACGTGAACCAGTTTTCATTCGGTCTATCTGTAGCTTGTAGACAGCGGCAACAGGCAAGGCATATTCTCAACCAATTTCCACCAAGACTCGAAAGGAATCGATACCGGAGCTGTCTCCAACCCATGAAGTCCATCAAATTGGAAGAGTGAAAATCATACTTCGTATAGAGCAGGGAGAATCTTTTGATACATCGTTGAAGTAACAACAAAAAAAAAAGAAGAAGCCTCAGTCCATAAGATAAAATAATAAAGATAACTGGAGAAAATAATCCATCATTTGATAAATATTTTAAGAGTGGAAACTGAAAGGGAAGAATATGCACCTTGTCTTTTACGAAAATATTTACCAAATGTTCGAGCATTTTCTCCAGTTGTTTTTATTACTCTATCTTGTGTTCCTATGGATAGTTTTAAGAAAGGAAAAATTCTCGACCTGCGAACTAGAGCGTGCTCTGGCAGTTGAGCTTCCATTATGATTAAATATGTACAAGTCCTTAGGATACTTTGAGAAGGCCTTGTTGTAAGTTCCTCAGCTGGTAGGCGCGATGAGAAGGATGATCGTGCTCCGTGATTCGATCCCAAGGAACATAACTTTTTCCTTTCATTTTACAACCTTAAAATATTCAATCCATAAAATTAAGTAATTCTTGTTTATGCATGGGCTACCGCGTAATTCATCTTTTAGCAAAAAAACACGAATGTACAATCAAAAAGAAATTATATTTTATCATAAAATAAAGTACAGATGGGAAGTACTTTAATTTGATGAAAATAAATTTGACCAATTTTAGTCGTATATGGTGGTATGAGCCCTAATGCTCTTGCTCAAACGTTTGTTGAGTACATTTCAGGAACGACGGAAGACATCAATCCAAACGACACTTAACATTCGCGGTAGTGATGTGTAGTTTTTGTGCAGCTGCTCTACCATAATAACCCAGAATGAGCAACTCTGCAGAATAGTCCATCATATGACTTTCATACTTGAGCAGCGATTGAAATGGAAGAGGAAGAGCAGAAATATTTTACACACTTTTATTTTACTTTTTATTTAACCATGTTTCGACAATTCGTCTGAGCAGAGGACTTTTTTTTGTCATGTTTGTCAATTTATGCAGTCTTCCTGAGAGTTTGTTTTTGCATAGATTCACCATCACGCTTCTATCTTTTCATGAAAATTATTTGCAGTCGGTTTTGACATGCGTATATAGTTCATGAAATGACAGAACACGTTCACCTTCAGGCGGCAGATCTAAGTACAAGTTGCTGACAGCATGACAGAACATCTAAATTTTATTTTTTCATCTCCACACTCACAGTGCATCTTCCTTGGCATCCGTTCTTTGCAATTATGTTAATATTGGTTAAGCTAAGAACACTTGTTACCAAAACTCGATAGATGCAAAGGCAGGGTCCCAATTTTGATATTCAGAGATATGTTTCTTTATTGTACTTAATTAAAATCATCCTTATTATGAAATATCTAAAACTAAATTTTTAAATTTCTAATTTCTAATTCGAGAACTGTAATTTCAAATAATCAAAAAATGTCTTGGTGATTTAAGAAAAAAGAAGCCATACGTAGAACCGTAAGCGAAATTGAACCCAAGACGCATTCGTGTAAACAAATTTAAGGCTTTCACCTACTGTAATAAACAACATAAATGCACTATTAATCACTGACTCGAAAAGTTTGCAAGTTTGATAAAATATTCACAAGTGCAAGATCTATTTCCGGATATTAAGATCTCTTCATAGAAGAACTCTAAACAGAACCCGAGGCATATCGCAAAGCCAAACAAAAAAGACGCTTTCGCAATTTATCAGCTGATTATGACCTTTCAAAGTCGACAGAAGTCAACTGAAGATCATAGCTGAAAGAAGATAAGGCAGACTCCTCGATTGATCATTTCACGTATCTAGCCAGGTTTTGCTCCGGGCGAGACCAATGATGCTTTAATGGGTCTTTTATGTCTGTGGAAGCCCTTCAAACTTGTTCACTTGGTAAAGATAAAATTCTAAGTTTTTATTCGTAAAGAAGATAATTAGGAGGTAGGAAAAGAATTAAATAAAAGATGAAGATAATTAAACAATTAATATTTATAAAGTAAGTATTAAGTACTTTAATAAAAACTAAAATAATACGATAAGAAATCTGTTTCTCAGCCATTTAAAATAATATTTAGAATATCTGAGACTTAATATCCAATTTTAACAAAATTAAAAAATTTAAAAACTCAATAAAAATGTAAAGTATTTATTGAATATTGATCTCTTATTACATTAGAAAAATTATTACACTAAAAATTAAAATATGACACGCGAACCATATTTCTCAGCCATTTAATAGTCAGTAAGTTACAAATGGATATAGAAATGAAACAAATACGAGTACTGATTTGAAAATTACTTTTATTTCTCCGTATAATCTCCCTGTATATTGAGGCACTTGTCCCAACGTTTCACAAGCCCCTCTAAATCAGTAAGATAAAATTCTTTGGGCTGGTGTCTGAACGAAAGGTGGCTTCCCTTGTACAGCTTATCGTCGGCCGAAAGATGATGTTTCAGAGGACCGAACAAATGGAAGTCGTGAGGAGCAAAGTCAGGGCTATATGATAAGCAGCATGCTCTTGTAATCTCAGAAGACTGTGTAACATCCTCTTACTGACAACAAGACAACTAAGATGCTGAATAAGTTCAAGTGGAAAGTCCTCGAGTATCCTCCATATATCCCTGACCTTGCACCAGGCGACGTCCATTTGTTCGGCCTTCTTAAACATCATCTTTCAGGTGAACAATTTCCCTACGATGAAGCTGTTCGGTTCTCTCAATAGAATTTTACCTCACTGGTTTTGAGGGACTTGTGAAACGATGCGACAAGTGCCTCAATGTGTAGGGAGATTATGCGGAAAAATGCAAGTAGTTTTTAAGTCAATACTCTTATTTGTTTCACTTCTATATCCATTTGTAACTTACTGACTTCCCCTCGTATTTAGAATACCTGAGAATAAAATATCCAATTTTAACAAAATTTAAAAATTTAAAAACTCAATAAAATTATAAAGTACTTACTGATCTTGTATTACACTAGTTACAAGCTATCAAAAGAATTATATTGTAGATATGCCATTTAATTTTCAGTCTTACGAGTAATTAGACATATTCTCAGTGCATAATACAGCCGAAACAATTGTCTCCTTGTGTTTTATTAAATATACAAGAAATCTCATAATGTATAATTCTTTTCATAGTTTCTAAAACACTTCGTCCCAAGTTCATTACTTGAGTGTCGGTGAAGAGAAATACTAAGTTGCGACTTTTCAACCCCGATTTCAGCATTACTTTCTTCAAATCCTCTCGCCATTCTGTAATTCCATAGTTTTTGGCCAATTCAATTTGAGAACATTCCATATCGTTCCTTTAAAAAGCAGAATTAATTAAAATTTGATTATTTTATTTTTTAATTCTATGCTGAAGTATAGATAAATATGACCAGTTATTAAGGGATGTTAAGGTCTCTAAGGGCTTCAGTCAAAATACAGGGTGTATCTAAACCCCGCTCGCAAACTTCTGGTGGTGATTCCCGCTCGCAAAACTCTTCATTATCCGAACCATGTTTATATTAACTTTTGTTTTCATCTCGTTGTGGGGAATCACGACTAGAAGTTTGTGACAGGATTTTAGGTACAGCCTGTTAAATAGAGATAATTGTTTTTTGAAGCAAACTATTTGCCACTTGAAAATTCTCAATTAATTTTTTGAAATAACTCGCAAGATTTCAAAAACTGGGCCAGAATTATAAAAAAAAAAAAAAATTTTATTGGCTCTATTTCTGTGTTATTATTTATGAGGATCCAAATTTCATTGTAAGCGTTCGAAAATTACTGTTACAATTTTATAACATTTTAATGAAAAGGGGTTTTAACTTTTAAATGATACCTATTATATTGATATTCTATTATTTTATAAAATGAATGAAGATCAGTTGCTTATAAAAGGCCAGCAAAGCAATTTTTCGAGTTTTTTTGAAATAAGAAAATTCAGTGGTAAAATATTTGATCAAAAATAAAGGAAATACAATTTTACATGTCACTATGAATACTATTAAAATGGTTAAGTATACGATCCGTTTATGTGAAAATGTAAAAAGAATTTTGAAATGTGTTGTTCTTACAAGTGGGCAGAAAGACGAGTAAGGCTCTGACGTCCGCTTCCGCCCACACCCAAGAGTAGGGCATTGCCCCCAGGCTGACGTAAAATGCGACTTATGCGGCACACGTGCTTTACAGCATCCATGAAGAGCACCAGCTTCATCTGGGCTGTCGTCGTCTGATTATAGTCTTCCAGGCTGTCGATGAGCGCTTGCTGAAGCTAAAAAAAAATTTATTTGCATTAGGCTCTTTTTTTATTCCAATAAAAGCGAACTTTTCCCCATGCAATACTAACAAGAAAATCGACCTTTTTCCTTTATCCATTTTCTATTTTTTAGTTCGGTTCAAAAGCCATTTCAAGTGAAATCCACATAATTACAAAAGCAAAAGCATAACAGCCTTCATACAGAAAGTGTATTACGTCAGCAATTTATCATCAAGAGAACAATGGTACAATTCAATATTTACAATAATGTTTATATATACTCAGAAATCACTTACTTTCTTTAATCGATAACAGAAAAAGTAACATGCTAATCAAATACTCTGTACACAACAATTCTATGAATGATTCATGAGTATTGAAATCCCCTTTTTAAACCCTTGAACTGAAATGTCCAAAAGCACACTATTATGTTAAATTAGGCAAAGGATAAATATTGTACTGAATAAATTATGACACAGATTTAATAATGACTGCACGAACTGTTTAAACACGAGCGTTTTTCGTTTGTTTTAACAATTCTAGAGTTCCTAACGAAATTTTATGGACCTGCGTTCAAATCCTTAAAACGGGAAAACCTATAATGAGAAGCATTCTTAAAAAGTTGAGAAAACCACTCCACCTCCGAAGTGAAAAAAAAGTTAATTTCTTTTCCTGGAGTTTAACAAATTTGGTGCTATCACAATTTGAAATTTTTTCAAGATTTTTATAACCCTGATAATAAAAAAAGTTTTGAAAATAAAAACAAGGCAACAATAATTTAATGACATTAAAAACTATAAAACTTTTCAAGAATTAAACATTAATCATCCAAATTTAAAATAGAGATCACTAAAATGGATAAGATTCTTCGCAATTCTTTCGGCTTTTATTTTGCATCTAATGAAGAGCACAGATAATGCCTTCGAAAACATTCACATGGGATTTTACTATGAAATTGGAAAACTGCTTTTGTTTATACCAACGGGCTTGGAAATTTTAATCTTCGTTGGAAATTGTTATCTTCTTGAGGTAATTAATCTTCATTCGAACTGTCCTTCGACGTTGTCTATTTTTTAATGTTCCGTAGCTGAGGTTTTAACTCCCATTTGTGAATCGACATTTCGACGTTTTTGAGAAGCTTTGTTCAGTGATAAGACTTCAGATTTCACACTGTAAATACACTAAGAGATAAAAAGTTTAGGGATACCAACATTTCTGCATCGCAGCTTCAGATAACAGGAATTATTAAGCTCTAATGGCAACATCCACTCTCCGCGGAAGACTTTCCACCAGTTTGTAATAATAAGAAGCTGGTTAGTTGCATAGTTATCCAAGATGTCTCGATAAGCAATGTTATTTAACAGAAACAAGCTGGTTTAGTCCGAACCATGAAAAAGAGCCCCATACAATAAAGCGACCCCAAACTTCACAGTGGGCACCACATACATATTTAGAAAACGTTCTCCATGCATCCGCCAGACTCAACTTCGTCCGTCTGACTGTCTGTGAGTTTACACCTGGAATTGTTATCCCTGATGAAGGGCTTGTGAGAAGCAGCACGACCGTAGAAACTCAGGGAATGGTGATTGTGTTAGCATCACAGGAAGCAGAATTTCTGAACTCTGTAGCAGTCATTTCAGCAGATCTTCGATTGCTCCGGGTCACACGTGCAAGCGCTCGACGATCTCTGCCAATTTCCTTGTTGCACGCGTTGTTGCTACCTGGCTCTTCCACTTCGCAATCACATTGCCTATGTAGGGGGAATTTGTAGAATAGTAGAAATCTCTGGGACTGACTTGTTGCATAAGTGGCATCCTATGATGGTTCCGCGTTAGAAGTCGTTGAGCTCTTTTGAACGATCCATATCTTTAATATAAAGCAGGTATGTGCTTGCAGTTGTGTGATGCTGTTTAAATAATTTACAAGTCATTGTCATGGGACATTTGGCACATCCCATGATTTATGATCACATACTATATGCTTTTAATGAACTGCATTTTAACTGCAGAAAAGTAATGTCTTATCCATTTTTAATGCTCATTTACTGTAATGTTGGATAATTAAAATATTACCTTCTTATCTTCATTTTCGTTTTTTTAAATAGTTGAAGTTATATTTCCTATTACATTTATAATTAATTCGATTTTCATCTGTAATGATGAGTTTAGCGTTTCTGCATTGACTTCTAGTCACGGACTAAAAATCCGCCACTATCGTCTTCTTATATGATGAACAATTTTAAAAATTAATTACATAATGGTTTTAAGCATATTTTTTTTTCTGTTTAAGAGCATTTTATTACCTTTATTTAACTTCACTTCATTGTGCGTTTGTGCGCGAATTTTTGACTAAATATTTTGCCTACTTCCTGACTACCTACAGCTCTGCAACTTATCCCAATTGCATCCAATTGTTTCACTAGTCTTTCATTTATTCGTAAGTAATTTAATATTTGAGTTCAATATGTAAACAGTGCAATCATGACATAACGACTGCCTGTATTGTTGTTTATTGTCGTATGAATTGTTGTTAATTTGATCATCAATGGTAGTTAAGCAAGTTGTTAATTGTGATGTCTTTGTGGAGAGGATTGTTTTTAATTAGCCAGCGTAATGTAAACGCTTTCCCGATACACAGACGTAGCCGACTGGGCAGACTTCCAAGGCTTTTTGGTTTTCTGGATCATATAAAAGCTTTTTTTTTTTAAAATAAAGACTAAAACGAATAAAATAAAAAATATAAAATAAAAATAAGGTAAAGGTGTGGTGGCGCGTTTAATATCCCATGATGTCCAATACTGTTAGAATTAAAAATAAAAACTTAACAAAAGCCCTGATTAAGTTTTTCGATATTACATCCTCTTCACGGGTATACAGTTACAAAGTTTTCTGAACACAAGTGATGGAATGTATAATACATAGAATAACATGTCCACTAATTAAATAAATTATTGACTGATGTGCAAAATCGGACCAAATAGGATTTATATGACGTCACATCCTATCCCCGTGTCAGTTCTGGAATTCGTTCCAACGTCCAAGATTACATTTTCTCAAAAGTTATTTGGTTATTTAATAAGCATTTCCGGTCTTCTTAGTCGCATTTCCTTATCTCAAGAGCTTCATGAATAAGTATTTTTTCCGGGTTCTTCGCTGTCTTTAAAATCGTCATAGTTTCATGAATCGGTAACATCCGGTGTCCATTTGTTTATCAAATGTTCAGAGAAAATGTTTTGATTGGTGGACATTTTATTCTATGTACTATAAATTCCATCACTTGTGTTCAGAAAACTTTGTAACCGTGAAGATGATGTAATATCAAAACGCGTCGGTAATTAAACAATCTACCTTATTGCTTAGCCAGGACTTTTGTTACGTTTTTATTTTTATAAAGAAAATACTACTTAATAAAATAAAATTTTTACCCTTTTTTAATTTCATTTTTACTTTTTACTGTACTTTTTAAGATGAAAGTGTGTGCTTGAAAAGTTTTTATTTTATATTTTTTTATTTCAATTCTATTAAAAATCTTTTTTCTCATATAGGTAGTCATTATAAACGAACAGTTTTATAAGCAATCTTTATAGCAACTCTATGGAAAAATAAGATTTGATAAGCTAACTACACCTAAGAACAAAACAATGAGGGAGGAAACTGCGTATTAGAGGTCATCACTTTAACAAACTATTATACATAGCAGAAATGAAACCGGTGGAATCTAAGTTTTGCCAACATCAATACAATATCCTCTACAATGTCTAGCAATATTATATTTTGTTTTCTTAAATCGACGTAAAGAAGAGAGAAACAATTAAACTGCCACAAAGATAAAATTTCAGATAAAACAAATACAAATCTTCAATTTATACTGAGTTAATATGTTTAACGCTTTTTTCGCGATTTCTCGCTTCAGAATTGTAAAGAAATTCTTCGCAGGAAAACAAATTAAGTGATTTTTGAATGCCACAATGAAACTTAACAAGGATTGTAAGTGTATCAGATGCGTAAATGCAGGGAGTTTCGCAGGTGTGATTTCTCCAAATGGAATGAAAGCGTCTGAATAAACTTGGTTACATCTCTTCCGAAACATCCCTTCCCAGTTATTTAGTCGTGTAAACGATAAACAACTCAACCATTAATCATCGAGTCTAAAATTTCCCCATACAAATTAAACTGAAATTGATATACATGTTAAGTGAATAAGGTAGCATATGGAAAGTTTATTTTTGTTCATATAAAAAGACAACAAAAAATAATTACTCTCATTAAAAAAAAAAACTTCTGGGCAATGGGTTTTAAAAAACGAATTAAATATTTTATAGCGAGGCTGTTTTGGGTATTTAAAAAAAAAACTACAAATATTTTTGAGTCGCAGTTGTGATACCGTCCGTTTTTAGAAATTGATTCCTCTCGCGATTTCCAAGATTGGGCAGACAATAGGTTCTAATAAACCACCTTCCACAGCAAGGGATTTGACCTGAATTAGAAGCTATTGTGTGTCTAAATTCATGTATCGTAAGTGTAATGAATTTCCGGAGGTAAAAAAAACATCGCAAACAATAGTTGTCAGAAATACAAACACAGCAAAGCTTTTTAAAAGATTTAAAATTCATTGAATATATTTATACTTCCAACGTAAAGAAATCGACATATTGAATATACCTTATTCCCTCTGTTATACCTTTGTTAGAATATTAATAAAATTTTGACCTCTAATTTCATTTTATACATATAAACGCAATAACGACAAAACAGCTGAGAGAATTCAGAGGAGAAACAAGGTTCTCGAGTTCTTCAGGAACAATATTCAGAATATTTTTTTTGCAAAATAAATCTTCCCGAGTCAGAGAGCAATATCAACATGAAAAGGTCAAATGCATTCGATCGAACATCAGTTCCAGGAAGGATTATTTTTTGTATCAGCTCATCAGTAAACAAATCCCGTTAGAAAATGAGGAATGGCTTCGTTAGAAAAAAAAGCTTTTCAAAGTAGCTATCTGTTGAAAGCAAGCTCTTTTGTAGGCCCGAAGAAAAGTGCTCAGCGACGGATATGAATACGAAGATCCTCCATCGGTGCTCTTTGAACACGAGGAAACAACTTCGCCAACGACGACAGGCCTTCCTGCTAGACACCAAACACACATGCTACAAAACGCGTGCGCAGTTTGCAGAATGGAAATCGTCGACAAATCTGGCTTTACGTGACCAAAGAGTGGTTAAATTTTATATCCATTAAATGCAAGTTTAAATTATCCACGATTATTTTACCTTCTACTTATTCTTTGCTTATCTTAATCACTTGATTAAGTGTTCTATTAAAGTGCCTCGTAATCTTTGGAATCTACCTGCTTCTCGTTAGATAAAAGGACGCTTTGGTATCAACCCGGATTTGCCCATCACCTTTCTCAATTCGTTGCCTGTGAATCGCTCTTCTGACCATTACAAGCGGACACTCGTTTAAATAAAGCTTTTGATACGGACACTAAAGGATTTATCTCAATTTGTCTAATAAACATTGACTAATTGCAATTTTCTTCAAGAATAATTATTTGGTCCATTATATATTCCATTATTGTTTATTTAAAATAAATGTTTATTAGAAGCTTTTCTCTGTTTATATCACCTCCATAATCACCGTCGGATTTTGGTTCCTTTTAGGTTTCGCTCAAACCATCATTATTTCCCTCATGTATACTAAAAATTAAAAATAATCAACGTTTTACAACTTTATTAGACACAATGAGATAAAGAAAGAATGAATTCGTTCTTTTAGGTCAAATTAAACTTTTAAACTCAAACACTAGAACAAAAGCCTCTGCTATTTACAACTGCTTAGGGCAATACTGTTAGCTCAAACACTAACCAAAAGTAATCATTTCTGATATTTACTTTGCTGGGGGAATAATGTATTAGTTCTACCGCGAGTAGAACTGCTGAAAGGAAGAGAAAATCCAACACGAAAATATCGTGGACCGAATTCACACTCACTTTCTCAGGCAATCGGCCCGCATTTCGCTAATTGAAAATCGGTTGCGAAACCCACAAGATGAGGTTTAAAAAGAGCATATTTAGGCGGGTTGCAGAAGCAAACTCTGTTCTCTGCACTGAAAGTTATAAAATATGTATGTATCATTAATTCGAACTGCTGTAGACAGTAGAGGGAACCATGTACGCATATAGCACCGTATGGTCCAAGTTTAACAGATAATTTCAAACTGTACGTAGGATATTGTATTCTGGTGTGGTTTGCACAGAAATGCATAGAAAGAAGTGGACTTTTGGTTCATAATGAAGAAATTTAATACCAGAGGAGTTACATTTCTGACCATCAGATGGCACCGTAGGGGTTGCGTTGTTTTTGTTGTAGTTGGTATATCACACAGAAGAAACGCTAACAAATATCTTGCACTGCATATCCGATCGTTGGAGGAGGGAACGATACTGCATTCTGAAAGATCGCTGAAAGAATGCTTACAGATGTCCATAGACCAAGAGAGACATGCGTTTCAACATCTATATATACAGGGTGAGTCAAAAGTTTGTTACTCCCTTCATATCTTGGATACCAATGTAGTTACGCAAATTCCAATACAAGAAATGAACAGGAACTTGAGGGTGCTCTATCTGATGGAGCACCTGTCATCATCTCAAATATGGAAATTAGGACACATCCAAATTCTATCTCGAAAACCGTAAGAGATACACAGAAAATTCCAATTGCACATTTGTTCAACAGCAAATTCCAAACAAAACAAAAAAAGTTCACTAAATCCGATGAGCGGATCACCTACAATCATTGCAAGCTCTGCAACAGGACAATTGGCTGTTCTACTGGTTGTTGCTTACAAACAGTCATCTGATATAAAGTAAGTCTTTCCATCAATCCAGATAGTGTTCAATATGATGTCCACTTGCACCATAGCATAACTCCGCACGACATTTCAACGATGGCTGGTTGTTGCATGATAATTTTACCTCGCCTCACCAAAGCAGAGGACCATGTTGATCATTTTCTAGTTAGTGTACTGTGCCATTTTGCTTTGGCCCAATTTTTTCTCAGGTTCAACATGCCTTTTTATACCAATTGCACAGGAAACTGGTGACTTTATGGTAAATGGTGGAACTTTCGAGAACAGGATGAGGATGGTGCATGAAATAATTTGCATGCTTGGCAAATGGTATTCAGAAGAAAAAAATACTCGGTGGTTACTTCCGAGACTTGAACCCAGGATCTTTGGACTCTGTTACTCTTGTTTCCTCCTATAGTCACTCATTTCTTGCCTCAATCTTGACAGGAATCAGAGTTTTAATGTTGCAGAGCTTGCAATTAGGATTGTGGGTGATCCGCTCATCGGATTTTGGTGAACTTTTTGTTATGTTAGGAATTTCCTGTTGAACAAATGTGCAATTGGATTTTTTTGTGTATCTCATACGTTTTTCGAGATAGAATTTGGATGTGTCTTAATTTGCATGTTTGAGAGGATGAAAGGTGCTCCATCAGATAGAGCATCCTCAAGTTCCTATTCATTCCCTGTATTGGAATTTGCGTAACTCCATTAGTATCCAAGATAAGAAGGGGGTACAGACTTTTGACTGGCCCTGTATATAAACGAAAAAATGTATACATTCACTCACTCATCCATTCCTTCATCACGAAATCTCCAGAACTACGAAGCCTACAAACTTGAAATTTGGCAAGTATATTTCTCATGGCTTCTAGGTGCTCGCTAAGAAAGGATTTTATTTTTTCTTTCTTCCTTTTCATTGTACTTGATTTTCAAAATTCAATTTACCTGGAGCTGAATGGGATTTCTACTAGCGTTAAAAAAATGTGACGTCGTTGTTTGCTTTGTTTAATGAAGACTTTTGCGATTGTTCCGTGAAGCAGCATCAACAATGACTGCAAGTTCTTTCGCACGGGAATACAGTGCATCTTTTATTTACTAAAAAATAATTATAAATAAAATTTCCCCGGCGACGCTGAGTGTTACAGTTAGTTTATTAGAACAACGTTTATTGCACAATCATTGTTTTGCATTACTGTAAAAATGTTATGTTCAAATGAAAACAAAATCCATTCCGTCTTAACCGTTTTATAATCCATTGTGTTTAGGAACAATTTCTGTTTTTTGCCTTTTTTCATATCCAAACATACCCCACTTCCAGTGCCTCTATCTCCTAAACGGCTGGATCAATTGAAAAAACACCAAGAATAAAACATTTCTCAAATGTTGGATGCAATCTGAAAATACCATTAAAAATAGAGGTTTCCATTGCACATTTCAAAATCGACTTCCATATTCGAAAATGGCGTCGGTTTTTTTTGGAAATGGAATACACATAAAAGCCTCTCACAATAATTCTCCCATTAAAAGTGCTCAGTCAGATTTGTTTTTTTGTATTGGTTCACTTTAGGCGAGACCCCTGTATAGAAAATCTGCAGTATAGACGAAAAATTTAATATTAAATATTTATAACAAAGTTCCTAGGAACTTTAAAATAGCTATCGTATTTCAACATCTGTCACAAAAATCGAAAACTCTTACTTTATTGAAATCATAAATTTCTTCATATTCCTTGTTTTCCACATTTTGAGATAGAAAATCGGCAAAAATAATAGGCTCGTATTCGACAACAATTTCAAATTCTGTGGCGAAATCCTTGTCGAATTTCTCCACAAATAAATCCCGGAACCAATTGCGATCCTCATCATTTACGAGGCGATCTTGATACACTCGACAACTCTCATGAAACCACAATCTCAGCAGTTGTTCTAATTCCTAAATGAAATAAATACCATTATATTTATAATGTGGAAAAAAAAACTCCGAAATGCTAAAAACATTTTACATATTGAAATTTTTCATAGATTTGTTTTTAAATTACCCAATTAACCCATTAACACTGTGTAACAGTAAGACCTGTGTAAGACCAATAAATAATCTATGCCTAAATTATTATACGAGGTGGTTGAACAATTTATAACACATCTATATAAACAAATTGCCTACTTTATTTAAGTTTGGTATCACCTCTTAGAAATATGTATTTCTCTAAAATTTTATTTTTAGACCAGGAGAGCAAAATTTTGAAATTTACTTATTTCCAATGAGAAATTATTTCAATATTCTTCATAATGTATATGGTCTAATATATTTCATTATTCCACATAATATCATTTATTGACGATTTCGTGCTTCTGGCTTATCAGATGTTCCGCGAACCAGATTTATCATCAGCGGAGAACACCGTTTATTGAATCTTTCACGGAATTACGGAATTTGTATCGAACTTGGCCTTGTTGATTATTGATTGCGGAGTCTATACTGTTATTGGTTTGAAAAGTTACGTGAACCTATCTTTGATAAAGACTTTTGGGCAAATAAGTAAATGAGGCAAATTTATTCTGAAAAGATTTAGACGTGAGTAGTTTTTCTAGATATACGATAATTCTGTAAATCCATTTCATTGATCAGACCCGGAATGTAGTTTTCCATAATATCTCGCTATACAATCTTTATTAGTGACTAATGTTCTGGGGAATCTATCGCTTTGCTCCTCAAATGGGCATTCTTCAGCGCATTTTACCGTTATTTCACAAAATGTTTGCCTTTCGAAATTAGTTACTCTGGGATTAATCTAGGTCTCGATTATTGCAACAACGCTTTCCCTTCCTATTGAGACTTTCTAGATCTTCTTTACATCTAGTTCGATGAAGATATCTTTGATCTTTATCTGAGGTAATTTAGGAGAGAAAACTCGAAATTTACTTGAAAGCTGCCCACTACTGTGATAAAAACAATGTTTCCACTTGAATTTTTTTCTATCTTGTAGGACTTGCGTATCTTTATAGATACGACTTGTAGCAACACCATCGGAGTTTACGAACTAGCCAGCCGGAGGAAACGTGTAACAATATCACTGCCTCGGCTCATTAAATATAACAGATAGGTGCTTTCCCATTTTAACTGTTGTTTGAAGAGTTTCGGCATCGCGATGTATGAGGGCAGTGAATCATCAATGCGTTAGGCAGTAACAACGATTTTGCTTTCTCAAAACACGATGATTGCGACGAGGTATGCGAGACATCTACGATCCTTAGCATGAAGAAATAAGCTAAACAGAAAGTTTTAACTTTCCGCTTATGAAGGCGTGTAGCACGACTCGGCTTCAGCGGCTCGATTATCCGAGACCTTTAGATAGAACAACCCACATGCACACATCAACCTATTTACCTATCAGTTCCTTTTGGATGGGACGAATACAAGTGTTTACCGAAAACAAGGAATATTTGTCGAACCCGTCTCAAATTTAATTCAATCTATAGAGGATGTTTTTCAATTTGAGAAGAGGCATAATAAAGTTTTCTTGTGCTAGGCATGTATTTTTAAAAAGAACAGGTCGACGAACTCGAACTTTCGCCATATCCTTATCCTTTGTCAACATAATATAAAAAAAATCGGCATTCCTCAGATCTGGTGATGTTTTGCAATAGCTTGCGTATGCATTTTTCCCACTTCAATGTTGAACAGAAAAGAAAGTACTCCTTGAAGCCAGACTCATCGGATTTATATAGTGAAAGGTAAGTGACACTGATCTTCAAAAGCAATGAACTGCAGAAAAATCATGAATACAAGAATTTAAGATATACCTGAACTTTTGAAGGAATGACCATCAACATTCCTTGAAAGACTTTGGATAAATCTCGGAGATTAAATGTGTAATGGCTTTTCGCTGGTGTCGGCAGCAACTGAGTCGTTACTGTATTATAAATAGCAATGGATGATTCTACTAATTGGTCGCTAAATTCAGAGAGCGCAGGATTGTTATCTAAGAAAAAAGCAAAAAATTAAAGACCAAACTGTTAAAAGATAGAAAATTAAAAGTTAATTTCATACACTTGTATTAAAAAAAAAGCGGTTCGTGCAGGAAGTGACATCAGATTTTAGAAACACCACACGCTTAACACGACTAGCGCGGAGTTTTTGATTGTAGCTAGTGTTTGAATTTAGTAAGCATTCTTAATCCAACCATTCATTCATCTAATTATTATCAATCTAAACAGGATCGCTATATGGAAAAATGCTCTAATCTCTAAAAGTAAAGAATCCTTTATTGGTTACTGTTTTAAATCAAAAACGGGTAGTACTTTCCTTACGGGACCCGTTTAAATTATTTAAATATTTAATTTTTATACAAATTTCTTAATAATTATTTCAACAATGTTATGTTGTTTCAGCCAAAGTGTGATATACGATTATTACCACAAACTACCCATGAAGAGAGATGAACAGTTCTTATATGACTTTGCTGTTAAGAATATTTCATTTACAGTAGTTTAAATTATTTATCCGTGGTTATAAAGAAATATATTATTTTTTCCTCTTACCAAGCCAACTTTTAACGATGACACTAAAAATGCAAAATTTGCTACTATCTTCCAACTCTATAAACGACAAAAAATTAAAATGCCGAAGAAAACGTGGAGTGACATTATTGCGACCACCTCCTGGCGGACCCATGGCGCAAAGAAAATTGACATCTATCAAATTACGAAATTCACCTGCAAAGATATTAAATAAAATATTAAAAATACACATAAAACATGAAAATGTAAATTTTAAATATTCTAATTCAAAACATTAGTTATAATGTTTCTGATAAGATTTATACAAATTAGTAGCCCCATTTTGGTCTAAATAATGCAATGATACTGAGACAGAAAAAAAACGGAGAAATCATGCTGCCCAGTGGTACTTAGTCACCTAGAGAAAAAAAAAATGGAGTTTGTTCAAGATGAACAGCATGGAGCTTCGAAATTTTACGTTCGTCTGCAGAAATCTGCCATAGAAGAATAAAACATTTTGTAGCAGGCTTAAGGCGAAGATGTGCTACAATCGACGGCATTTCGATGTTTTAAAAAGTTTAAAGAGGGCCTTGTTTCGATTTCAAAGCAGGGTGGTCCGGACGCTTCATATGCCACTGTGAACGAGATCATGATAAGCTGCCATCCTTATTCGGGTTGATTGCCGAATAACAGTTGATGGGAATAGTGTACATGCACGATCACTTGATGCTAGATGCATGCCCAGAATATTAACCCCTGAACAGAAGCTGATGCAACAGATGTGTCGGGAAGTTTTTGGTAGCGGAACATGGCATCTTATTTTATTTCCATTACTGGCTTCATCACTACGAACCCGAAAGCAAACAGTCGAGCACAGTCAGGAAAACGTCCTCATTTCCGATGCCAAAGAAGGCTAATGTAGCTCGATCGACCCTAAAAGTAATAAGACTGTTTAAATAAAACTCTTAATTTAATTCTTATTTACAAATCAATCTTATCTTCAAAATAGTTCCCTTGAGAGGCTACACAGCGACAGAGACGTTGCCTCCACTCTTCATACCAGTGCTGGAAGTAATACATAAGGAGTAAGTACTTTCAGTTGGTCCGTCACTTACACGGAAGCAAATATCGTCCTTTGAGAAAGAGGAAAAAGTCGCATGGTCCAAGATCATGGGAGTAGGGAGGCTAAGGCACAACTGGAATGCTTTTTGGGCCGGAAATTGCATGACAGAGTGCTCTGTGACAAGGCGTATTGTCGTGATGCAGCATCCAAGTTTTAGCAATGCTTGGTCTTACTCGAAGAACTCTTTTCCTCAGTTCTTAGATCACAGTTCGAACTTTTCCGATTTCGAGGTATCCATTGCCGTGACACACTAAAGAAACAATCTTCACGCGAACGTTTCGTATTAATAAAGTAGTGACAATAGAAAGTTGAAAATTACACTGACGATCGAGTAGATGTTTGTCTAAACTACCACTAGAAGGAGATGCCTCATGAGCTGCCAGATAGCACGCTGAACATGCATTCTCATTACTTTTTAAACAGACCTCGGATTCCTTCGACAGCTGTGGATTGATTTACCAACATAAAACGCCTCCACGAACAACGGTTTCTGGGCAATATTACGCTGAAGTTTTGAAGACTTTGGTAAACACATCCGACAGAAACGCCCCGAGCTCCATCCACCTCCTTGTTATTCATAATTTCCACGTGGTCAGGGGTAACAGTGAACAGAATGCACTACAGTGTCAGCTACCGAACTAAATTATCGTAGAAAGGCTTATAAGTTTTTAAAAAATTAATAGGATTTGATATTAAAGAATGAAAGTAGAATTTATTATGATTGAAATATAATACTATTACCATTGTTAATTTTCTTTTCTTTAGGAAACGTTTTACAGAAAATTGTTATTTTAGAGAATTTTAAGTGCTCATTATTCACAGGAAACGAGAATAACATTTGAGTCCCTCATAGAAGCACTTCTGAAAGAATATTTTATCGTTTAAAAGAATGCTCGTTAAAATGTGGCTTCTAAAAACCTTTTTAAGATATAAAATTTTAAAAATGCGGTTTTTACAACAATGTGCTCATACTTAATTAATATCGGTTTCCAGTTGAATGAACGACAATGAAAATATCAACAAAGCCACCTACTTCTTTCAATAACGCTTTCATCTAAAAATTTATTATTATTAAATGAAGTGGAGCGTAAACGCAGAGTTCGACAGCTTTCAAGGCCACACCATCGATTTTGCCAGTCCATTGAGTTACGAGCAAAAGTTGAAAATCTAAATTCGTTAAAAGCAGAGTGAATTTTCTAGTAACTTCGTAAATGTAAAGGCCAATTGGTTTCAACGTTTTATTTAGCGTGTCATAAATAGTAGAATGTACATGAAAAAGCTTTTTTTTTATTAATTGATTTTTATGGTTTAAACTTAAAACCGCACGGTCTAAAATGTATTCTTGAAATTACCCCTTTGTGATTTTATTCGCGTTTTAAAATCGCTTTTATAATAACCGACTCTTTGGTCGAAAGCGATAAGATGTCGCTCTCTACATCTGCGAGTTGCGGGCTCTGATCCCGCCCAGGGCGTGGATTGTTTTTGTTTTTCCCTTTGCTGACAAGCAAAACCTGGGTTGAACCTCTGCTAAGTTAAATTTCAAATAAACCCAATGGTCATTTAACATCCGAACAGACAAAAAAGAATATAAAAAGAGAAAAAAAAATAATCACCAATGACACCTTTAAAGTTCTGCAGATTATTATTGTCCTGAAAATGAACGAACGAGTACTATATATATAAACACCACTATTAATGATATTATTGCAAAAAATGGAAGGAAAAATTCTGACGACCTGCGTAGAGGAAATGTTTTCAAACAGGAAATGGGAAATACCGATTACAACGCTAACTAGTGGCGACACACATTAACTAATTTCCTTCCAGTCTCTTATAGCAGTATTACACAACCTTGCCAAAAATCATGGGACATCCCTATTTTACATGAAAATGATGCAGACCCATGTAAATTAAATGTTGTCGTTCATCTCAACATAACACAACAGATGTCGCTTGCATGCTGTGGGGATGTCAACAGTAAGCAGCTTTCGGACTTCGAGAGGGGTACAATTGTTGGATGCAAAAGTGTTAGGGAGACGTCAACCCTGCCAAATCATCCATTCTGACAGTCATCCATCAAGGTACGACAACTGTTCGGCCCAGAACCGGAAAACCCAAGATTATGTCGTCCAGGGACTAAAGGGCACATCGCAGAGTGATCACTGCAAACCATAAAATATCCATGATGGACTGACAAGATCCTTCACAGAGTCCACTGGGACAACTGTAAGCTTCAGGACTGTTCGTAAAGAACTGCATTCACTGGGTTTTCATGGCCGAGCTGCGGTCCACACGCGTCAGCACCTGCAACACAGGAAGGAGAGAGACGTCACTAGACTCTTGACGAGGCTACCGAGATAAGGCCTGGAAGCGGAAAAATCATCTGACCATCGGGGTGCTAGCAACAATCCAATCTTCATTGTTTCCATCTTGGATGTTAACATTCAGTGTTTTTCCGTTTGTTGAAAACGATAAAGATTTGATTGTTTCTAGCACCCCGATTGACTTTTCCGCTTCCAGGTCTTATCTCATTGGCCTCGACTCTGGAGCAATAGCGTATGATTGAATGGAGTGATGAGTCACGGTACATCATCTGGCAATCGAATGGAAAGATTTGGGTATGGCGAATGCCTGCAGATCGTCATCTGGAAAGTTGTTTAATGCCCACATTGATGTTTGACGGAGGGTCAGTGATTGTGTGGGAGTGCTTTTCTTGGTTTGGGCTAGATCCAATCGTTTCTGTGGCTGGTCATCCAAACGCGGAGCATTACCAAGACATCCTGGACAACGCCGCACTCCCTGCTCTCTGGCAGCACTTTGGAAATGGTTAACGCACCAAGGATTATAGGCAGATTGTTTGATGAAACTGGGATGAAAGAACATGACTGGCCCGCACAGAGCCCCGATCTCAGACACATCGAACATCTTTGGAATGTCTTGGAGCGTCGATTTTTTTTAATCATACAATCAGTTGGTCGATTTTGGCTGTCTGTTTCATTATTATACGCTTCCGGGTTACGGATAAATTACGACTTTCCAAATCCAGCTGATAAAACGAACCTAATTTAATCTTAAGATCCTTACGAGGATGTCTTTTAGTGCTGAAATTTTGTTTTCCTCTTCCCGGTTAAATAATTTATGGAAATTGATTATTTGAAGTATTTAATTGCAGATCCTAAGAACCAATTTAAATTATTTATACCGCAGACTATAACACAAAATATTAAGAAATACACCCAGACAATAGAACTTCTTACAGTAAATAATTAGGATCTTAAGCTAAAGGAATTACAAAATATAACTATATGCAATTAATTAGATAAAACACTAGAGCAATATTAATGCTTCTGATGTTAAAATATTCCAAAATTTTGATTAAAACTAAAAAAGACGAAGTTAAACTCTTCAAATTTCAACCATTACAACTATAACTTCTAAAAACTTCCTAAGAACTTCACAAAAGACGAGGTCAATTAGTTAAATCATCTCACAAACGTGAAAGAGATGTATTAACTAAATGTTTAGAAAATAGATTACACAATCCGAAAATAAAAGCGAACACGAGGAAGAACATGGCTCCACACAGACTGCAGTTAATGAGTTATATTGACTTCCTTCTCAAATCGCTCTAAATTATAGAGAAATTACTAAGAGACAGCTGAAAAAGCTCAAATGAACCAATTTATCCTTTACAAATAGTTATGTATAAGAGAGAAATCCCTATAATTACCTAATAATATCTAGAATACGTACTTAGTGGGTTACGGGGAGAGCTCGAAAGTTTTTATTAGAGCGATTTATTGACTAACATCCGTCGGAAACCTAGATCCATAAATTCCAACCAGGATGTAACTGATGACGTTAAAAAGTTTTTTCATAAAAGCGAAATATCTTCTAATAGAGCTCATTAGGTGCTAATGAATTAGCTCAATTCTTTTAGAGTTTTTCTATACCACAACTCATGTTTGGTACAGGGATTTACAGGGTGAGTCAAAAAAAGCCGGCGTGAGGAGAAATCCGGGGAATTCCAAGAGAATAGGTTTTGCAATTGTTGAATATACCTATTGTCCTGGGACTTGCTTATTTTCCTCACGCCGGTTTTTTTTTTACTCACCCTGTATAAATAACATGAAAACGAGCCGAAATTCATTCTTTGCAGTACGACGCCCCAACTATCACAGAAAGCTGTCATTTAATAGCCATGATAGTGGAAGCATCATTCCATCAACAGTAGTCGTGCGGATTGTGTGCGAACAATCTGCAAATTAGGGAATCTCATGAAATGATAATAAAATTCCAAACCAAAACTAATATAGGTAATGACTATGTCCAATAACGTTTATATTAAAAGAGTTCAGAGGTATATTAAATAAACAAATACAGGAAGTAGAGGAAATTCCCGAAACAGTCCAATAATTTTAGAAGGTGCTAGAGTCATAAAAGTTAGCTCTGTATGTAAGAAATTTCTCGTGCCCGACTGAATAAAAATATTCCCAGCGACCTTAATATAAGCGCATAAAAGTTACGATAACCACTTTTTTGAACAATGATAGATACAGAAAAAGTTCTAATTACAAAATTGTAGAAAACGGGGAAGAAAAGTTTTTGTATGGGACACTTTCTGGATACTGTACGCTGAACTATTCACGCGTAGAACAACAAACGCACGAGATTACTCCTGAATAACGCCACGTGCAGCTCGGACAGCGGCAAGACGGGCTGGGAAAGTTCAATGACGTGCTGGAAACTGTTCTCAGGGATATGAGTCAAGCTGAGTGCAGTTCAGTTGAGAGCTGTCGAAGGGTACGAGGTGGGGTATCCATGAAGCGATTAAACCGATCGAAGTGGTCCCATAGATGCTCGACTGGGTCCGGGGAATTTGGGGCCAGGGAAGCACAGCAAAGTCTTCCTCCTGCACTTCTAATCACTCACGTACAATACTAAAAGATTTTTTTTTGAAATGTTGATTGAAATTTCAGTGCAAAGAATTCTTGATATTCAGCAATTTTTTATTTTTTTTTATTTTTTTATTTTTTTTTATTTTTTTTTTACAAAAAACTAGAAATCGAAGATGTCATCATGCCCAGGAAAAGCAATGTCCATGTACTTAAATTGATTCATATTGCCATCCACAAAGATGAGTGCACCCAGAGAATACCCTCACGAAACATTTTGTTTAACGTGTACTATACATTCATTCATTCATTCATTCTTCATTCATACATGCATATATGCATATACCGGGTGTTTCAAAAATGACCGGTATATTTGAAAAATCTAAACGGGCAGCGATAGAAATACACAGTAAACTAATTTCGAAAGTTCGTCTGCCTGGAAATTTACTGTTGTCCCAAGCATATTGCAACAAATGGTGTATTTCTATCGCTGCCCGTTTAGTTTTTATTGATTTTTCAAATATACCGGTATACCGGTCATATTTGAAACACCCGGTATAAGGGAGATCCGGGTAATTTGGACCCCTAAGGGAAAAAAGCTGTAACTTCTATTCAAAATGGCATAGCTCCAATTTTCAAACGTAGGTATATAGTGGACATTTCGGACTATCTTTGGGTGTACTATTTTCAAAATTTTAATGATATGGGTTTCATATGAAATTTAAAATTTTTTGCATTCGGTCTGAATCACACAACGGGATAGTGTAAATTGAACCAGATGGACCAATTTTACAAAATAGGCCGAGTAATAGCAGAAACTTAGGTGTTTATTAGTGCACTGTGAAAAATACAAATGATCAGCAAATATTAAAACGATGAAAAAAGGTACGATCGCAAAAGGTACTTATTTCCAGGTATCGCAAAAGTAATAGAAAGCATTGTCCAAGGACGCACATTCTTCATGACCCAGCTTAGATATTTTCCGCATTGTATCCAGTTGTCATCGAAGGACTCGCTACAAAGATTACAAAATTTACACAAAGTACATAAGGTCCAAATTACACAACACGCCAACAATTCTAAAATCAAAAATGGCGACCAAACTTCAAAACCTTTTCAACTAAAACAATGCCTATTAACAAGTACATATACTCCTTTTCTTTAACCATCCCTGATACATACCGGCTTAACACTTATAGTTACATACACGATTACTATCTTACCTCAAAGTAACAAGAGAAAATTTGATATATTTTCACCAATAACTCAAGCAAAACAACCCGTGTTTTTCATACGCTTCTAGGTAAGGGTTATGATCATTTTTCAATCAGGTGAGTGGCGCCATCTAACGTGCGATGGTGCAAAATAAGGCTGGTTCGATTTACACGATGGTTCAAATTACACGGGTCTCCCTTACATAAGTCTTAATCTGATGATGAGGAATATTCTCGAAAATGTTAATTTATTCCTGTCTTAATTTTTCTGTTCCGTGATTTTCTTCCAATTTACCTCTATCATTTGGCTCACCTTCTTCAAGATTTAGTAATTGTATTTTATTACCACTATTTCTTGAAGTTTTATTGTGTTACTATTAACAACATCATCTGCCAAAATCCTGAAGAGACTGCATCGTTTTTATCAAGTTTCTTTCCATATATTCACAAGACGATTTTTCAAGATTGTGACTTTATATTTATTTTGTTTTTTTATATGTGTTTAGTTTACGTTTTTTCACATTAAAAGGAAAATATCAAGATTTTAATAAGTTCTTAATATTCATGCACTCTAGTTTTCAATAGCAGATGTTCCTATGTTCTAAATTAGTCTTTTGTACAGTTTACCAGATGTGAGAAAATGCAAAAGCTAAATAAAGAAAGAAAATACGTGGCTGAAAATTACACTATCTTAATTCGAGGAATTAAGAATAGCCAAACTCTTCACAACGTAACTTTAAATTGTTTTTGTTTTATAACAGGTTTCTGAAAAAGACCAATTTGCTTGTTTGGTTTTGTGATGCGCATTCTGCCAATCGAAAAATTTTTATCGGAAATTACCTAACGCCGAGATAGAGAAAATAAATCGCACAGCGAGCAGCGAAGCGTGCCAATGCCAAGAGAAGGTCAATCTTCCATATCTCTCGCCAGCATAATAAGCAGGGGTTGAATAATATGGCTTCCGGAGCAAGGTTTTTTATCAATTCTTCAGATAGAAACCAACCAAGTGTCATGTTGATCAAGTTATTACTATTTTTTTTATTTGCAGTTTTTTTAATCTCTATTTTATATTAAACACTATTTTTTAAAAACACCTAACGTCACGAGATTATTCTAATCACTTGACGAGGACTATTTTGATATAGTCTTGGATCTAACACATTTCCTAACCGCCCCCTATACGAGTGTAACTTACAAAGTCATGACAATTAATTTTTTTGCAGTCAAAACATTTTATAATACAGGGTGGTCCATTTAAGTGTAGACAGGGAAATATCTCGAAAACAAATAATGTCCAAAACCAAAAGTAAATTATTTCGCGGAGGAAATTCATTAGCCAAAAAAATTCCTCTCCCCCTGTAAGGGGGGGGGGGGGTAACTTTGAAATCTTAACTTTGTGTACAATGGTATAATCAGAGTTTACACAATATTCGAGAAATGTTTTATTCCTGGTGTTTTTTCAATTGATCCAACCATTTAGGACCCTGGTTCCAACCTGGGGGTCGTGATACTTTTTCCGGGGGTTCGCCAAGCTAGGATAATTTGAGATTTTTTTTATTTCACCATGTACCACCCTGTTAAAATAGGGTCGCGAGTTACTTAACTTTTAGAAAAGGGGTCGCGATTCGAAAAAGGCTGGGTACAACTGGTTTAGGAGATAGAGGTCCTGAAAGTGTGGAACTTTTAAAGTTTGAACCCAATTTTATCGATGAAGACAAAAAGATAGAGGGTGGGTCTTGCAGACATTCCTATTCTACTATTTGATGGTCTTTAAGAATCTGAAGTCAGAATTTCAAAAATTCAAAACTCTTTAGTGCGCAAACATTCCTGGGGACAGCACTCTATGGAGGCAGTGTCTGTGCGTGTGTATTGAAAAATATTGGATTTTTGAAATTCTGACTTCGGATTCTTAAAGACCATTAAAAAGTAGAATAGGAATGTCTGTAAGACCCACTCTTTATCTCTTTGTCTTCATCGATAAAATTGGGTTCAAAACTTTAAAAGTTCCACTCTTTCAGGGGCCTCTATCTCCTAAACGGTTGGGTCAGTTGAAAAAACACCAAGAATAAAACATTTCTCGAATATTGTGTACAATCTGAATTTACTATTAAAAATAGGAGTTCCTATTTAAGATTTCAAAGTACCCTGCCCCCCCCCCCTCAAAGGGGGAGGGGTTGGTTGGTTGGTTGATTAGAAATTTTGGCGTCGACTACCAAGGTGATTTTGCGCCTTTTACACAAGTTATATCTGTAAGCAGCCCGGGACAAACACAAACATCCATGCCCACGGCGGGATTCGAACCCACGACCAGGCGGATCAGGAGAACTAGAAAGCCTAGGCCCTAGCCCTCTCGGCCACATGGCCGGCCACAAGGGGGGGGGGGGAGGTCTAATTTTTTGGCTAATGAATTTCCCCCGCGAAGTAATAAACTTTTGGACATTTTTTCGTACAATGCTTTGTTTTCGAGATATTTCCATGTCTACACTTAAATGGACCACCCTGTATACGTATATGAATATTACACAATGTACTTTACCAATAACATCTGTTACGTGAAATAATGTAGACAAGGGAGAAGTGTAAAAATAAAAAATAAAAATCATCTGTCGTAATAAAATTGTATGCACAGTTGCCAGGTCAATGCCTGTTTCCACTGCCAACTCCTGTAGAAACCATCGTCTGTCGTTTTCTAAGCATTGTGCGATCACGGCACGAGCAACATCGTTACGAACAGTCGTAGGGCATCCTGTACAGTACGAGGCATATCGGTATTTGCTACTGTATAGGATCTTCAACAGCTTCTACGAGTTGTGCGTGACATCTCCTCGCGTTTTGACGGCGAAGCACTGCTATTTTTCCGTACGCACGTTGTTCTAGTCGACTCATATCCATTCTTGAGAAAGTTGAAGACTTTCGCTCATCCCTTCTTCTTCCGTCCTTGAACATCTATACCATCTAGCGGCAGCAATAAGAACCATACATCTGAATGTCATTGCTGCATATCGAAAAAAGTGGTTTTTGTTTGGTTTGTTTGGTATTAACGTCCTTTTCAACTGCCATGATCATTTCAGGACGGTGTTATAGGGGCCTCAGATTTTGCCTCGCAAGGGTTCTTTAACGTGCAGCCAGCAAACGACTACACGGGACCAACGGCTTTACTTCCCTTCCGAAGGAAGTGCGTGATCTCACGATTTTCCCCCTGAAAAAATCCTCGTCGTCCTCGGCCGGGGTCGAACCCGCGTTCTCGGGCATCAGAGGCGATCACGCAACCACTGAGCCACTGAGGCCGATCGAAAAAAGTGGATCGTGGTCTGGGATTCCACTGAAAAAATAGTTGCCATGACTTTATAAGTGAACCTCGTAGTAGCTACGCCATTGCTTTGCACGGTTTCAGTCTCGCTCTACG
This sequence comes from Rhysida immarginata, assembly GCA_023313115.1. NCBI lineage: Eukaryota > Metazoa > Arthropoda > Chilopoda > Scolopendromorpha > Scolopendridae > Rhysida > Rhysida immarginata. The sequence goes on along the minus strand of JAHWFO010015474.1, from coordinate 759,369 downwards.
TTGTTTTTGAATATCATTATGGCTTGCAGGCATTTTTATTTCGAGAGTTAATTAGTCCATGAGGGCTGATCAGAAGAATGTGAGGGCATAGAATTTTTTTGTACATGTATTTTCTGATAGATATGTGTTTGTTAATTTATGAATGCATAACGTCATAGTTCTTTTATATGAAATCGTGTAGATGTTCATAATAAATTAGCCATCGAGTCTATCTAGGCAATATCCTTTCTGTAAAAATAATTTTTCCATTTCAAATTATAGTTAAGAATTGGAATAAATCATCCTTTCTTGAAGTAACGATTAAGTTCTTATACCAACAATTTTGTTAATGAAATAATCTTTCTTGTTTAACACAATACATTGTCCTCTAAAAGACAATCTAATTTAATATAAACAGACCCATTGGCTTGAGCGGTTACTGGGTGCGTCGGCAGGTGGCGGATAGCCGAATATCCTAGGCTGATTACAACTTAGGACATCCCCGAATATCCAATAAGGGGACGCAGACCAACTCCCGAACCCAAGGTGTTATGCGACCCGTGCTGAAGGGTGGATGGCACTTCGGTTATAGTGTCTTTAACGGAGCCTCCTGTCTACCTGGCGACACTCAGGAGTATTTAGCCTTATCCCAGTAAGCAGGCACCCCCGGGATGGACCGTCAATCCTGCATTATTACACCAGTTTATGGATTGTAATAAACCAACTCTATCTGGTGATCCTGTGGGGAACCAGCAACTTGCATTTGATATCGACATGGCAGAAATGCCCTCTGTTGAATCAACTGTATGTAATCAGCATACTGCTTCTGAGCTTGAAGCTGCATGCTTTACAGCGTGCAGCCTCTGGCGAGGATAGTGGCATGACTGTTTCAAAACATAGTCACCGCCAGATGCTGAGGTGCATCCAAGCAAACCTGCAGCATAAAAAACTGGCGGCAGCCAACCTCAATGGAATTTTTCTGGCCAGGATATTCACATAGCTCTAATTCAAGAACCTCGGATTTCTAAGGGTGGAATTAGAGATTTGAGTAACTGTGGAGGTAAGCTAATTTATGATTTTTCATGCTCATCTCCCCGAATCTGTTTATTGATTAGAAATAATATTAATGCTCTGCCTGTGTATCAACTCTGTTCCAGAGACTTGGCTGTAGCAAAAATCACCCTTCGAATGGAAGGGAGAAACCAAGATATTATCTTTGTCTTGGGTTACCTTCTATTCGAGGAGATTACTCCCATAAACGATGATTTTAGAAGAATATGGGAAACTTCGATCAGCCATAACGTGGAAATCGTTTTTGGCTGTGATGCAAATGCTTACCACATAATGTGGGGGAGCTCAAACACTAATCTAAGAGGTAAGTTATCATTTGACTTCATCTTAGAAAACAACTTGGAAATTTTTAATCTAGGTAATAAACCAACCTTCATTACTTCGGTAAGAAGGGAGGTAATCGACATTACGATTGGTTCTTCAATATGTGTAAATGGATTAGGAAATGGTATGTTGATGAGAAAACATCTTTGGCTGACCAACAACATATTCGTTTCTCTCTTCTTGCTGATGAGGACTGGAATAGGACCATTAGGGATCCTAAGCGGACAAACTGGACTCAATTTCGTGAGGACGTTTGTTCCGCGATCTCCGGTCTTCCGATGATAATTCTTGATACGGTTGACCTGGAATTGTGTGTGAATGTATTGCAACAAGCCCTGGTTCAGTCGTATCACGACAATTGTCCTTTGCTGAGAAAGAAAAGTAGATCCGGCCGTGTCTGGTGGAATCATGATCTTTATCAGCATAGACGAACTGTCAAGAAGCTTTTTAGGAAAGCTAAAGAGACCAACGATTGGCATAGCTATAAGCTTGCCCTCGCTGAGTATAATAAAGCAGTCAGAACGGCTAAGCGTATTTCGTGGAGGAAGTTCTGTGAATCAGTCCAAAAGACTGAAGAAGGAGCTAGACTCAACAAATTCCTAAAGAGAGAAAATCCAATTTTTGTTGGTACTCTCCAGAAAACGGATGGTGAATTCACCAGGGATGCTAAAAATGTCCTCGAGACTCTTATGGTAACTCACTTCCCGGGTGCCATGCCCAGCGAACCTTTGGATGTTAATTGTTTGGATTCTTCCAGCAATATTTCTAGGGATAGTTGGGCTATGGCCAAGGAACCATACAAATCTCCCGGACCGGATGAAATTATGCCAATCTTGCTGCAGCAAGTATCGGATGTGATTTCACAGATACTTTGTGCAATCTTTAGGGCTAGCTTAGCCCTAGGTTATATTCCTAATCTGAGGAGGTTGGTCAAAGTGGACTTTATTCCAAAACCTGGCAAGGGCCGCTATGACCTAGCCAAAATTTTTGGACCGATTAGTTATATTCTTTCGTACTCAAATGTTTCGAAAAGATTATTGATAGGCGAATTAGAGAAACTATTGGGATTAACTATCCCATTCATGTTAATCAATTTGCCTATCAACCGGGTAAATCTACGGAGGTAGCCTTACACCATTTGGTGGTTAAAATCGAAAAAAACCTTTAGTTCAGGGAGTTTGCACTTGCAGCCTTTCTCGATATCGAGGGAGCCTTCGACAACACCTCTTATATTTCAATTGCCAATGCTTTAAGCTCTAAAGCTATTGCTCCACTGTTCAGTAAATGGATTCAAACCCTTTTAGCGGACAGAATCATTGTCTCTCAATTTTTGGGAGAGGAAATTAAGGTTCGACCCTCCAGGGGTTGTCCATAGGGTGGTATTCTTTCCTTACTGCTTTGGAACCTGGTGGTAGACGACCTTATTTTTAAGTTAAACAATCATGGCATTTCTAAGTTATGCGGATGACGTTGTCATCTACGTATCTGGTATTGATAAACTTACCTTACTGGACCTGATGCAACTGCTTTGTATGAGGTTCAAACATGGTGCATTGAGCGGAATTTAAGGGTTAATCCTTTGAAGACTACTCTTGTACCTTTTATTTGTCGTAAAGAAATTATTCCTTTTGATCTAATACCAACTCTGTTTGGTGAAAAGATCATTGTTAAGAAGGAGGACAAATACTTAGGGGTCATCCATGATAGTAAATTGACCTGGAATCCTCATCTTGATAAAAGAATAAACCAGGTTAAAATGGCACTCTATCGATGTCGCCACGTCCTTATTAAATCTTGGGGTCTCACCCCTAATATGGTATACTGGCTATATGTTAGAGCCATTAGACCTATTTTAACATACTGTGCTCTGGTTTGGTGGCATAAGGTTGAGCAGTCTACCGTTAAGGCCAGGCTGGCCTCTCTCCAAGAGTTGGTCTGCCTGGGTATCACGGGCGCTGTATCAACTACATCAACTAGGGCCATGGAAGTAATTCTTTCTTTGACTCCACTGGATATTTATATCAAAGCAGTCGCTAGAAAAAGTTCATATCGTCTGGGTAATCAAGGGCTATAGGTAGACTTCCCTGGGGTGAAATCTCATACCATCATTAGTATACCATCATTAGTTTACCATCATACCAGTAAAAGCTTACAAATACCTTCCGATATAATGGATACTCGAACCCTCCCCGAGCTCTCCAGCTAGGTCATTATAGACCCCGTGGTAGAGCGGGGAGAGGGGAGTCTGCATTTTCCAAAGGGCGCCATTATTTGGTATATGGATGGCTCCCGACATCATGGATTCTCTGGCTTGGGTGTTTACTGTGGCAATCCCAAAACACTACGCTTTTGTAGGCTCGGTCGTTGGGTCACGGTCTTCCAGGCAGAGATGTGTTACCATTGATGTTATTTATCCACAGTTAAGGTAATTTGGTTTTTTATATTTTGTTATGTTAGCTATTATCTACTGTCTACAGATATGTATAGATAAACTCTACATTAGTAGGAAAATCTTCATACTCAGTGACAGTCAGGTGGCTCTTAGGGCCTTAAAATCTTCCAAGATAACTTCTGAAATTACCTTTGGAATGTCGTCAACTCCTGCAGGTCCTGGCTCTCCAAAACAACGTTACGTTACAATGGGTGCCAGGCCATTGGAAATGAGGTCGCTGATACCTTAGCAAAACAAGATGCCAAATCGGCACCTTTTGGTCCCGAACCTTTCTGCGATATTTCTAAACAAACTGCAGTTAGTGAGATTAATAATATCTCTTATCAAGAGATGATTAAAAGGTGGGAACAGACCACCGATCAGAAACATGCCAGATTCATGATTAAGAAACCTACTCAGAATTTAACAACTACGAGGGGCGATTGATAAATAAGATCTCCATGGCTGTAACTTTTTTATTTGTTAACCGATTTTCAAAATTCTTTTTGTATCTTATACTCACATTTGTCCTCTATGTAATGCACTATTCACTTTTCGACATAGTTCTCATCCTTTTCCACGCATTGCGCTAACGCGTGACTAGTTGGGTGAACCAGTCGGAGTTGTTGTCGACACCAGGATTGAATGGCAGCGTTTACCTCGCCGTCAGAACCAACTCATGTCCCTTAAGGGGCTCTTTCTTCTTTGGGAAGTGGTGAAAGTCGCAATGTGCAAAGTCTTTCATTTTTGAACTGCAATTTTTCATCTTTGAACTGTAGGCGCTGCAACGTCTCTGGAGTGTGGTGACTCGTTTGCGGGCGGACGTTATCGTACTCCAGAGGAGGGTCCACAGCTGCCATTCAATCCTGGTGTCGACAACAACTCCGGAATTCCTCTCCGACGGGTTCACCCAACTAGTCACGCGTTGGCGCAATGCGTGGAAAGGGATGGGGACTATGTCGAAAAGTGTATAGTGCATTACATAGAGAACAAATGTGAGTATAAGATACAAAAAGAATTTTGAAAATAGGTTAACAAATAAAAAAGTTACAGCCATGGAGACCTTATTTATCAATCGCCCCTCGTAGTATTCTACAACTTAGTAGGCATAAACTACGGGTTATCATGGGCTTTCTCACAGGTCAGAAAACATTTATATAGAATGGGGATCCTTCGGGAGAAACGACTATGTTCAAAATGTCATTTGGTGGACGAAACGGCCCATCATATTCTTTTTGAATGTGTCGCTCTGACACATATTCCTCGCCTCAAGCTAAATTCTACTTTTCTTGCGGATATTCACCAAGATTCAGTGGGTAGTCTAACTCGCTTTCTTAGCGAGTCTGGATTCCTATAGGCTCCTTGGGTTCACTGGGTTTTGACGAAAAATTCCCTCGTAGGAATAGCTGCCTAGGTGGTCTCTGGTTCCTTTACCATTGATTAACCTACCCGCTCTTATAAGATAATATAAACAGAGATACTATATACAATATTTCCACAATCATCAGATTTTAATCCATAAAACTATGACAACATGCTGAAAGCTTTAAAAATAATCTCATAAGAACGATAATTTTACGCTATGGTTTTGGTTGTTAAATCCACATATTTTTATTTATTTATTTATTTATTTATTTATTTATTTATTTATTTAACACTGTGGCGGTAATGTCCCCATACAGGCAGAGCCCAGGAGGGATTACAAAAGCTAATAAAACAAATAATGAAGATATTCAATAAAGAATTTATGGTATTTATTACTAGGCTTATTGTTGGTTTGTTTTTTTTGAAAAATTGAGTATAATTAATTAATATAAGAATTAGTAAAACCTAAATTATCTCAAAACTACATTAAAAATTGTTATATCTATTTTTAGCAATTAATACAGTACTGCATAATTCATATCACAATCTTCCATTATTCTAAATGTGATTAGTCAAGATTTTAAAAGCATCGATCTAAAGTATACTGTTTCTATGGGGGATGATTAAAGCAACAAAGATGGTAGTGATCTCAATTTGAAGTTTCATCACAAATATGCATGAATGGGGTTTAATAGAAAATTTAATTACCTATTAATTTCCTATCGTACCACCCTCCAAAATCCATCCATTGCCTCAGGAGTTCGATAGGTGGCTGGGCTCCGTAAGTCTCTAATGCAGGCATATTCATATCGTCAATGAAAAAGACAAAGGATCGGCCAGGTGGGGGTCCGAAAACTCCTTTCCTCCTGTAGAAAAATGGTTTGTCAACTGTCAAAGCTCGTTAAATTATTCAAAGTAAGACTATGTTACAGTTAATAAGCAATATCTTATCAAAAGTATTTGGACATTACCAATTAATGTAAAATTACGTAATATAAAAATGCTTCAGTAACTTCGACCTCTATACAAAAAATGTTACTAGAGAGCTTTAACACTGACGTCCAGAAGCCAACACGTACTCCAAGGCTTTTTCATGATGGCTTTTCATGATGAAAAAAAATCCCTCATCATCTGATATTTTAGAGTATATCAAATTAATTTCACTTCATGCCTTAATAGATACAAGGATACAAAAAGAAAGAAGATCGGAGAAGACTGAATCGACAGCTATCAATGAAGAGCCAAATATACCCAAATCCTCAAGATCGTGGCTAATGACTTTTGATTAGCTGGAAATGACTATAAGTATGTATACTTTACTGTTAATCACAAGAAGAAAGTCCAAATTTGAATAATTTCGCATTGCTTCTGAAAGACAACTTTATAACAACAATATGTTGTATGCCTCCAGTGAGCCCCAAATGCAATTTAATTTTTACGAAGAAAATAATAAATTGGCCGACCAGGTAGCCGAGAGGGCTAGTGCTTTCTAGTTCTCGAGTCCGCCTCGTCGTGGGTTCGAATCCTGTCGTGGGCATGGATGTTTATAATTTGTGTAAAAGGCGCAATTAGTAGTCGACGCCAAAAATTCTAATAAACCAATCAAATAATAAATTTTTGCGAAGAATACAGAGGGTTGATTACGATCTTTAGTGTCGATTTTTGCGTGATTACTGCGGGTCACGCGTGACAGAAAGCGAAGTGCGCGCGGGATGAAAAAGTGTCTCCGAAATTCGGACCGTACTGGGAAGGGTGCATTACTGCCCTTTCCGACGCTAACTGCAGCTATTCTGCTTTAATTGACGCATGTAAAACACGAGATGTCTGTTTTAAAAAAAACATATCGGCAGTACTGAATGGAAAAATAAAATCCCGGGAAGGGTTAATTTTCCAACTGGCCAGAAACAACAAGTTTCCACAAGCTGAGTTCCCACAAGCCGAACACCACAGGTCATTTTAAAGGTCTAGCAGCTTGTCCAGTGTGAAAATCCAGCAACCCAAAGAGATCGACATTGTAGGAACTTCATAGGCTACCGGAAATAAAATTATAAACAAAGATTTGCAACTGGAAAGGCGCCGCAAGAGTCGTGTTCATAAGCTGCCACGACACGCCGCAGAAAAGAAGAGGAACTGTCTAACCTCGCGGCAGAACGATGGGAGTACGTTTTCATTTTGGGTGAAGCCTATGTCTACCTCAACGACTGCAATAAACCCGGTGCGATTTTCTACCGTTCACATGGAGAGAAGTCATATCAAAAGTGGTCCAAAGAATGTAAGGAAAGTTTTTCAAAAGGATTTATGGTGCTTGCGGGATACTCGTACAACAGCAAGCTCACAATCGCTAGGAAGCTAAGTTCACCATCAACAGCATGTACTCTGTCCAATTTTCCACGAGAATTTCACTTTTTAGAGAGGAACAAAACCAAAGTTTGGCTGTAACAAAACAAAGCCTCCAGCCATACGTCTAACTCGACCATTCAATTTATATTGGATTTCGAAGATGAAACTGGAATTCACGTTATACCCTTTCATGATATCCCTGTCAAGCCATCAGATGCATCCCCGATGGATTTCTGTGGATTTCGATTATTAAAACGCGCCTTTGCTGGACGCCGTCCAACAACCACTGAGGGTCTCTGGAAAGCCTGCAAACAGGAATGGACAACATCAACCTCGCCGTTCTGCAGACATCTCTTGTAGAGTGGAAGATACGGTGCAGGGCAATAGTCCACAAAAAAGGTCACCGAATAGAACAGGATCGTTGGCGGAGAAAAGGGTTTTGTTCGTAAACTTTCTCCTCCAAATCGTTATCATAGATCGTAATCAACCCTCATTCAGAAATATTTGATCATTAGTCTTTTAGTTTGGGATTTATATGGAACGGGATGAAGAATACGACTTCATGAATTACAAGTCCAGAATAAACTGAGTTTAATTGGCCAGAGACTTGCGGTGCTGGTGAGATATTTAAGAAAGCAGTGTAATCAATCTTGATTCATGGATGAAGCACAAACTCGTAATTATTTAATTAATGAGTCAATATGACAAGTAATCATGCTCTCATATGCGAGATGAAAAGATAAGTTTGTAATTTAAAAAAAAAAAAGTAAAGCAAAATTTTAATGATATTATGTTGCAAAAGAAGGAAGGAAAAATTTGTAATGCATTGGTTTATTCAGAATTCTCACCGTTTGTCTAGTTTATTGTCAATAAGATCCTGGACTTGATTAGCGGTCGTGCGGGCGGAAAAATTTATGAAATCACAAATGTATTCTCTCGGGAGATTCTGCGTCAGCGTGTCAAGAATTGTGACTGTTTTCCCTGTTCCGGTAGGACCAATACACAAAACCTACAAATAAAAGAATTTTTTTTAAAGTTAAACTAAATATAACTTTTTACAATAAAATGAAATTTCTCTCGTCTTCGTTTCCCCGAAGAACCTCATATCGTTTTCTTCGCAAATGAAACAAACCTAAAGCAATCATTAAAAATTCCAGGAATTCAGCAAATAAACAGTCTCTTTCCTTTAAAAATATTTTTTCCATTAGTGAGTTGATGATCAAATTACGTTAATTTTTAAGAACTGTTTTTGGAAATTTAAGAATCCAGAATGAGCAAAATAGAAAGGACGCGATATTGAAAAATAAAAACCGGATAATCTTAAAAGACAAAAGCGCCGCCAGCAGGATTAATAAAAATATCGAAAAAGTAAATAAGTAAAAGTTAAAAGCAGATTCGTAAAAGATTTAGTATTAGCTTCACATTTTTCAAAAGAAAATTTATCTTTACATGAAAAAGCATTTCTTAAACTGTTTTCTACATAGTTTGCCACCGTTTTTCAGACATTTATCGTAGCGGGAAACCAACTTTTCTATTCCCTGTTCATAGAAAGATGCCGCCATTAAGGACAATGAAACTGTCAAACATTGAGAAAACTTCGGTGCGCAATTCAAAATAAAAGGCGTGGAATGCTCGGTCAAGGCATTGTGTTACTTCATGACAACGCACATCCCCATTCTGCTGGTGTCACTCAAAACCTTATTCAAGAATTCGGTTGGGAGCAGTTCGATCATTCGCCGTACAGCCCCGATCTCGCACCTTCTGATTACTACTTGTTCTTGAAATTGAAGCGTGATTTTGTAGGAAGGCGCTTTGACAGCGATGACGGCGAAAAAACGGTGTTCAGCCGTGGCTGTCTTCACAGGCGGCATGTTTCTAGAAAAGTTGGTTTCCCGCTACCACAAATATCTGAATAACGGTGGCAACTATGTAGAAAAATAGTTTAAGGTACGCTCTTTCATGTAAAAATAAATTTTGTTTTGAAAAACATGTTTTTGTGTGTGTTTTTTCCGAAACGGTACTTACTATCTGGAAATGCCTCGTATTTATCGAAAATATTCTAATTTTGGAAAAAGTAAGCGAAAAGATGGCTCATTAGTTACACCATTAATTAATTTAAAAAGAGCCAGAAAATCTAGATTAATTATTATAATAAAAAATGGATAAAATCGACAATTCGTTAAAAATCGAACATTTAGTGAAAATTTTTTAAAATTTATTATACTACATTGCATATTAGAGCAAGGGAAATAGCACCAAAAACAAGATATTGGAAGTGTAGAAGAAAATAAGGAAATTCTAAGATATACACAAATATTAGACGTGAATGATTTAGAAGAAAGTTAGACATAAAAGCAAGGTAAAGTTATTTTTTGTGGAAACCATTTGAATGTGATGATTAAAAGTTAGACAAGATTCAAAAAAGATCCCAAGGGCCTTAATTAAAAATCAGCCGGTAATTGGAGAAGCCCCAGTTGATTAATCTATGAGGACACGTGAACTCTGATAGGAAAAAAGGTTACACAAACATTTCTTACGAATTAATTGAGATGAATGAGAGGCCAACTCCAAAGTAACCTTTTCAATGGCAGATTGCCACAAGCAAGAATCAACGCATTTCTTAATACAGTTATAGGGCTCAACATCAGCGGCATGCACAAGAATGTGAATATCTTTAGATAAGTTGGTGTAAATCTCAGCTTAATAAGAGAAAAAGAAAAGGGGAGCAATACTCATGCCTTAAAGAATTTTTTAAAAAAAGGGTGGAACTGATACACGTGCCTTAAAGTAAACTTAATGAGGAACTTGTTTACGAAATGGGCATTCTTATGAAAAAACTCATATATACTGCTAAAAAAAAAGTTTTAAGAATTATTTAATAGGTATATAAATTCAGCAATATAAAATCAACAAACTTTTGCAGTAACATGAGTTTGCATGCAATGTATTTGATATTTCATGTTTGAGGCATTCGGAAGCGATAAAAAGGTAAATATAAAAATGGGTAAATGTAATGGTTGCAGTCGATATACAAGACTGAAATGTCCTCGTTTCTGTCTCCCACTTTCCAACCTCGTACAGTAAAAAAAATCCTCTATTTGAAAATAATGCTCGGAAAGAGTAGGCTATGACTCTCCGACCATTTTATGATTACGTTTTGCGGTCTAGAGACAGAATAAAGTGGTTATTGGTTGTAGCTAAATTAAAGATGGAAAAGCGATCGCAGTAAATTGGCTAAACAAACTCGTTGGCGATTAGTTGGGTGTTCCGCGTCTGCTGTGATGGCCATACCTACAGATTAAGTATAAACATAGATGTGCCAAGCCATTGTTAAAATAGTTGCGCTTAAACCTAACGGTGCATGGGGTAAACCGCAGATGTGCCACCTGATTTTGTTTCGCCAGACTTTACCGCAAGCACCGCTACGTTTAGGCGCAACACTTTTTTACAATGGCTTGGCACATTTGTGCTCATACTTATTTTAAACCTGTGGTCATACCGTGAACAATGCATGTTGAAATGCATGCCTCTATTTCGACCAAGGTTATCCAAGAAAATGAGACAAACAGGAGTAGACCATATGAATTAGATGGAATGGTGCCAGAGTAGACCTTAATGACATGAAGTGATTAATCAGAATTAGGATTTCTGCATTGCTGCCGACTATCCTTCCAGGAGAGTTTAAAGACTATGACGAAGAAGAAAATATCAAAGTTTGTCTGTAATGCATCTGACATCGCGACAAAGTTGTTTGATAGTTTCGTACAGTTCACAGGTACCCTGAGTGCTTCAGGCTGTTGTTAACATATGCTTTATATCTAATCGGTTCCTGAATAAGAAATGAAAGTCCCCCTCGACTATGCCCTTAAATGACACAAACGATAGGTTCATCAGCTGCACTATTTTCGACCCTCCTGACATCTCAGTACATTGCATCTTAAAAATTCCCGACGGGTATTATGATAGTCGCAAAGACTCTCAAATTGATTCTTCCAAAGTTCAGGGTGGCGCTGCGCACGGTAGTCGCAGTACGCAGTCCGAGAAATAGGCTATAAACTGTCCTTTGCAAGCAGCAATTGCAATCGCATCAATCGATTCACCTTTCGCAGCACAGAGATGGCTCAAACGATGAATGAAATTTTCTGTCACTTTCTGTAGCGTGTCGACAGAAAGGGATGCGCAAGTCTCACAGATCATCTGTCGGCAATATTTGTAACTAATTTTGAAACTTCCGTATTATATTTTTACGGCTTTCGAAATAAACATACCAATTGTTTCATTCTTCTATCGATCTCCGTTTCCTAGATATTTACTCTTAAATTCATGGAGTCCTTTGTGGGATACCCTTTATATTTCAATAAGCCCATTATACATTCAGGCTAACATTTTGTATTTTCAAAGTTAATTAGTTCATATTTTCTACTGTAAATAAGTGTTTATATTATTTTCTTTAAAAGGTTTATTTTCAACAGGAATTTTTAATGAAAATTTCGCACTCCTAAAAATAGCCGATCCTTTCTAAGCGCACAATAATAATGAATGAAAATTAATTCAAAGACAAAAATTTTCGCTTTAAAATCAAAACTGTAGGAAGCAGTTACTTTCCTTCGTTATTTCATTACTTATGTTAGAGATAATGACTGAATTTACAGCATTTAATGTGCGTTCATTTTCAAGCGAAAACCTCCGCATGTTAATTTCAACCTTTGGCAAGTTCAAAACGAATTATTCTCAATGCTTAACATCCTTCATGAATGAGGAAAATTAAATTTTTTATAGAATGTTTCCATGACATCAATTCATAAACGACAAGTCTCGGGATTATTATTTTACCTTTAATACGATTATTTCCAGGCTTTTCATTTATCACTGAACTCTCGAGGCACGCTCTTGGACTCTAGGGTTAATGTTAAGCATGCTCATGCAATAAGAGAGTTTGATTAATGTTGAATATGCAGGAGTGCAAGGTTTAGTAAATTAAAGCAACTTCTTTCAATTTTCATCGCTGCAAAGCGAAAAATAACATTTCCACCCTTTTAGAATGAAGACAAAATGGGGTTAAATTTTTCATAATTCATCGATTAAAACAAGTCTTACTGAACATGTAATGAAAACACTATAAATATAAATATAACTAATGAAGAAAATACATTAATACAACTGTGTATAAATTAAACAGAGACAAATTGAAACAACACAAAATAAAAGAAACTATTTGTTGTAAGACATTGAGAGGCTACACAATAACATAACATTGATAATTAAAATATTTTTTTAGTTATGACGATATTAAAACGTATCAGCCTCAGCACTTTCGGCCATCAAACAGCATTATAAATGTATAATAAGAATTTATAAGAGGGGCGTCTTCTAGAAATTGAAATTATCTGTATTATTTTTCGAAGTAGTCTCCGGCATCTACAACAGAATTTTCCCTTTCGATTACGACGTAAGGCATGGGTCACACTGGCGTAAAACGCCGCGTAAATGCGCCGACGTAACGACGCCAGTGATGTCACTTCCGGTAAATAGCTTGGCGTCGCGCTTTACGCCGAAGTTGAATTTTGTTCAACTTTTTACGTCGCGTAAGATCGTACGTCGAACATCAGCCAATCAGAAGAGCGATTGGCCCGCCATCAAGATGGCCGACAAAAGAGCGATGTACAATAGCGAATGCTTTGTAGAAATAGTGAGGAAGTTTAGCTAATTTTGTGATAAAAAAAAAAATCCAGGCTATTAAAATATTGCCAGACTTTGTGATAAAGCTCGATACTGTTGGCATTTATGCTGAAGCTACTTCAAGTGATGCCATGCTTTAAAGTAATAGCGAAACGACATCACAAATTGCGCCGCGTTATACGCTGTCCTGTGTGAACAGCTGAACGTCGACGTTTTTTCTGCGACGTATTTACGTCGGCGTTTTTACGTGGCGTTTTACGCCAGTGTGATCCTAGCCTTAGGCCATCTTGATGGCAGGCCAATCGCTCTTCTGATTGGCTGATGTTCGGCGTAAGATCTTACGCGACATAAAAAGTTGAACAAAATTCAACTTCGGCGTAAAGCGCGGCGCCAAGCTATTTAGCGGAAGTGACATCACTGGCGTCGTTACGTCGGCGTATTTACGCGGCGTTTTACGCCAGTGTGACCCATGCCTTACTGTACTCCGGCAGTTATCCGTGTAAAGCTTTTGTTCTCTGAGATGCTTTTTCAAAGAGCCGAAAAGGAGAAAATCACTCTGAGCCAAGTCAGGACTGTAGCCCTTGTATGCCCGTACCTTTCAATACAATTAGCCAATAATTGCCAATGTACGGGATCTCATATTGTTCTGTTCCGGAATATCACCTTTACTGGAAGTAGCGTGGAGAGGTCATCTTTGATGAATTCATGAAAGCATTTACACCATTCAATCACTGATGAACGTGCTACAATCCAAACACCCATGACAATCGACTATCAATTTCACCTTTGCCACGAGCCAAAGTTTCGTCTGCCGAGGAGGCTCACGGGAGTCCCGATGCAGAAGTATTAAATGAAATAAAGTTTCATCTAGGCGGCAACATGTAAATAAGCAAACCCTGGATATCAAGCCTAAACTAAACGAAGAATGAAATTGTCGCGCAAGCGAGGAACATGAGCGAAGTGGGCACGTAAGGCTTGGGTCACACTAGCGTAAAACGCCACGTAAATACGCCGACGTAACGACGTCGCCAAGAGCGGCACCATGTTATTTACCGGAAGTGACATCACTGGCGTCGTAACGTCGGCGTATTTACGCGGCGTTTTACGCTAGTGTGACCCAGGCCTAAGAAAGCGAGACGGAGCGTAAGGTTCGACGGAAGGGCGATAGTATACAGACAAGAAAATTATATTCGGATGGCGTAAATTCTACTGACTTTATTTTATGCTTCGAGAGCAAATACAGAGGATAGATTACGTTAAGAATGAACGACTTTTATATATAGACTATCTGATCTCGAGGCTAGCAGCAAACCGGTGTCCGTTGGGATAGGAAGGGTTCGATCGCAGGTGTGTCGTGATAAAGTGTCAGTTGCGTGGTCGGAAATATGGAGCCAAAAATTGATAGGGTTTGGGAAGCTACATAGCTGCTCTTTTCGACGCCAAATACTCATATTCTGCAATTATAAACATGTGCAAAACACGTGGAGTGGTGATTTCCAAAGGAGGTGTCAGTAATGTGAAGCGAAAATCCGAAATTCCTGCATCACTATACGAACCCGGACCCTCTAGGCAGAGACGCTCCCAAGCGTACCCCGAACGTCGTTCAGAAGGTGAGACAATTTGTCACAAAGGAAAGACCTAGCACCCAACGGTCAATTACAAAACGCGTAGGCATGTCTCAGCAGCTGTTCATAAAATAATCCATAAAGATCTTCAGCTGGAAAAATGTTTTAAATCGCGTGTTCATGAGCCCAGTTATGTTGCAGAGCGACGTATCAATTACCGGAAGCTGTATAAACGGTATTTATCCGAGGATAAATGGCAGTATGTGGCGACACTGGATGAAGCGTGTGTATCTTTCGGATTGCAATAATATTACAGGTGATAGGTCAAAAATCCAACCAAACTTGGTGTGAAACTTTTTCCAAAGGCCACATGATCATCTCTTGGTATTGTTCTAGAGGAAAATTAACCTTGCGGAGGGTGAGTTCGAAGGTCAAAGTCAACTTAGCATATTTCCAGCAGGAGATCTGACACTCTACCGGTAGGAAATCCCTGCTTTCAATGGAAACGATGTACAGAAGGTGTAGGTTCATATGGATATGGCGTCCAGCAATATCTCAGTATCAACGACAATTCGTATACATGTAATTCCTTTCATGGATTTCCCAGTTAAATCCCCCGACGCATCACCGCTAGATTTCTGCGGGTTTGAGCTCCTGAAAAGGGGCTTAGGAAATAGACGATTAGCGCCGTACGGGAACTATGGAAAGCCTATAAGGAGGTGGAGTCCGAAATAAGGCAAAATTTCTCTTCGACGAAGCCTCTTAGAATGGAAACTCAGAGGCAGAGCTATAGTTCAGAACAGTGACTATCAGGGCACGATCGAAGCACGCTCTTCAACTGAAGATATAGACCCACAAAATCGTTTTTTCTTAACGAAATCAACCCTCTGTATTCCAATGAGTCTAGAGCAGAAATAAACGCCGGCTTATACAAGTCCTCTCATGAAAATGTTGGTAGGGTTGTAGTGAAGCAATTGGCAACGAATTCCATGATGACTCTCGCTTCAAAAGATTCTGCCACGACTCCAGCAGAAGCAAATACAGTTGTGGAAAAATTTGCTGATAAGAAGACTCGTTATTCCTTTACATATCTCAATAAAACAAGTCTTGCCAAAAGCAAAGAAACTGAATCTTCCGGTGGATAAAATCGAAACGAGTATATCAGGAAAATCCGAAACGGGTTCAGCGAACAAATGTGTTATCACTTTTTCTCAGCTAACTCTTTGATACGTTGTTCGTTGATTCTTCCTTTCAATTCTTACAAATAAATTCATTAGTGCTTCTTGTTATTACTGCGTCCGTAACAGTCAATGACTGAATTAAAACTTGGGAATTCATCACTTGATGTAGTCTAGCAGTCGCCGTTTCCATGGGGCCTCCTCGCCTATTTTAGTGACTCTTTTGGAGACTTCATCGTATAAGAAATTCGTCTTAGTGTTTCTTTTAAAAAGCGCCTATTCTACGTTGTGAAATTTTGTATATTGGATAATTGTGTGCTTTTTCATTACTTCATAGCATATCTTTAAGCATCGGCGGACGTCAGACTGCAGCTTTCATTTCGGAAGACCACGTCCTCTATCCGCCATTTTTATTCAATTCGATTCATCTTTCAAAAATACGTCAAAGGCAACGTCGACTTTTGAGGGGGGCTTCAGCTCTGCAACTTAAGATCCCGTTTTCTTATGTCTATTTCATGTCATTTTTGTTATACGAGTGTTGAACCCGTAGCTGGCTACTAATGATCAGCTGCTTTAAAGCAATTCTTGCCTCTTCAAAGCATTGGAATCCATTTTTTCCACAGAAAAGTAGTCAGCTTCCTGTGTTATAACAACACCACCTCTACTCAAAGCCTGAGCGCGAAAACGTCATACATTGTAACATCACCTACACTAGGGTATTGTTAATCATATTTCTACCAATAATAAGCCAGAAATTGTTACATCAAGTACTGTAATTTCTACCGTAGGTGATGTAACATTGCATGATTTTTCCGTGAGCAGGCTTTCGATCTAGGCGGTATTAGTTATAAGCACGTTCAGTCGGATGAATTCCGTGTGTGTCTAATCTTGTCGCACGCGTCGTGCGCATTTTTTGTCGGATGAAATCTGTGCGCGCAGTTTCCCTGCAGTTTCCGTGTGAGTGAAAACTTGTCGAAACTGAATGAAACTTTGTATGGGTGTGGCCTAAGGTCGTTGCTGCGTGATTCCATTTCTCGCGCAGAGATGGCGCCACCTGTACTTTTTACGGGCGGCAGTCCTGGAACTTGTTGAATACACATGTACAATTCATTTTGGAATAGTTACTAAATTCAATTACTTTCGTAAATCAAAATCCGGATATTTATTGGATGTCCCTCATAACAGAATATTAATAGAAAAGTAATCTATACTCTGACCAATGAAAGTTGGACTGGGCGTATCCAATTAAGTTTCCAATTTAAATTGTTTACCAGACATTCTTTCAAAGTAATATTGACAATGTCTAGCAATTGAAATTGGAAATTTAATTGGATACGCTCTAGAAATTTTCGTTAGACAGTTGTCATGACTTCAAAGAGTACGTTTACATTGCATGAGAATTGAGTCTGAATTTACTGGATTAGAGAACTTTGAAGATTAAAACTGAATGAAATATTTTTATTCAGCAAACCAAATGAAAATTAAATGTTTGAACAAATAAAAGCAACTCTAGGTCGTTGAACTTATCAAAATAGTTAAATAACAATAACAGGATTTACACGACTGTAAATTGATAAGGTCAACGTTTTACAAATTTTACTGGAATCCACCTTGTGCAAATTAAAGTGGATTGCATTTCCTATTTAATAACACACCCCATTATGTGGTCGATAATTAAAAAAAATAAATATTATCTTTCGTTATTATTAACAACGTCGTAAATCGATAGGTTAAGGTCTACCACATTAAAGCTGATTAGTAATGACTTATAAACAGCCTCATTGATACAGAAGCACGTGTGAGGGCATGGAATTTTCATTTCGCTCATGAAAGCAGACTGAATTTAGTATCGGGCAACGTTTAGTACATTCGTAAAGTTGCTGTGCTTTAGCTTAAATGATGAGCACGAGATATTAGGTGATGCGATGTGTATTAAAGGAAATGGAATAATTATGTCAAGATTTTGTAAGGATATGTTATTGTGTGCTTCAAGTGCGATTATCAGTTTGAAAATTACGGTACATTTAATTAAAAATTTTGCAAATACTAAGTGTGATATTACATGAAATTAAGAAGAACATATTTTCAGTGTTACTTCAAATATCTACCTACGAAACAGCAGATGAAAGAAATTTCTGCAAAGATAGTTTCATGAACATGATTAAACTCTAAAGAAAAATCTAACTATAATCTTTCATTATACTGGAACATTAATATTAAATGAAATGGAAATATTAAACTACTATTATAAACGGCAAGAAATAATCAAAGGACTGGAAATTACTCTAAACTTATTAAAACTATTTAAAGGGGAAAGAATTTTTAGATACGAACAAATCTTTTTAGCTCAAAAATCTGAACAACAATCAAGTATCCATCTATACACCATTATCTTGTTACCTTAATCAATATAGAAAATAGAAATGAAAGCAACCAGATTGCTATTTTAAAAAACAACTGATGTTATGCTACATATCTGAAAATTCGGGACAAAATGAACTAAAGTGAAAACATGATATTTGATATTTAAAGGGACAAATATTTTTAAAGAGCTTTGTATAAGCATTAATATGAAACTCATTCTAGTCTTAATAAATAATTAAAAAAATAGACCAAAACAAGAATTAAATGTATATAACAATCAAAATTTTCATCCTTCAACGAAATATAGCGTTATCGACATAACCAAAATAGCGACGAAACTGCAGTAATAAACTGAGTAATGATATATGAGAAACGTTAATAATAAAGTCGCAATTATGATATCATTAATCTATAATACAAAGTAATTAATTATATAGTTAAGAATTACATGACATTAACGATAATTATACCGTTTTACTGTTGACGATTAACTTCTCCACCAAAAATGCGTTCCTAACGGTATCCATTGTAGGAACAATAATGTCAGAATAATGCATAGCAGGCGTGATCTTGTAAGGAGGTAAAGAAGACATCCAATTCACCCATTTTACCTAAAATCATAAAATGTAATAATATAGTGTAATACATGTATATATATACAGGGTGTTTTTGAATTGAGTACAGATTTTTCTGGGGATGATAGAAGAGGTCCTTAGAAGTATTTTTTGTCATATGAACATGGGGTCCCCTCAGCTCCGTTTACTTACAATACTGCATTGAACAATCAAATGACATCGGGACGCAGTGTGCGTTGGTAGGCCTAGATTATTTTATTTTTAACAATTAACACAAGCAATCTACTGTATGACTTTTACAGTAATTGTTCGAAATGACCGCCATTTGCTTCATAGCACAATTCGCAACGCCTTATGATGGATTGATGTACGCGTGGAAACAGTTGATTTGCACGGTCGCTGATGTCACCTGCTGCCGCGACAACACGAGCCGCCAATTCTTCTTCGGTATCTACGGGTTCTGAGTACACCATTGATTTTATGCTTCCCCATAAAAAAAAAATCCATCGGTGCGAGATCTGGCGATCTCGGTGGCCAAACAACTGGTCCGCCACGACCAATCCAACAAACAAGCACGTGCACCTTGAAATTTCTTTGCAAACAATTGCTTTAAAAGTTATTACAGTAGATTGCTTGTGAATTGTTAAAAATAAAATAATCTAGGCCTACCAACGCACACTGCGTCCCGGTGTCATTTGATTGTTAATGCAGTATTGTAAGTAAACAGAGCTGCGGGGACCCCATGTTCATATGACAAAAAATACTTCTAAGGACCTCTTCTATCATCTCCCAAAAAATCTGTACTCAATTCAAAAACACCCTGTATATCTATAGACTTCTGATATAAAGCATAAACCGTAAGCCATGACTCCTATCCAAGACTGACTGGAAATGAAGTTGAATGAGGATAGCTGATGCCTTCTGTTGAAGCATTATGATGCTAAAGGAATTTCCAATTGTTTGGCTTCATAAAGCCCGTAAACAGGAGGCAGCAGCAGCCATCAACTTCATTATCTTTGTAATTTTTTAGCACATTTTCTATATATAGAAATGCGCTTATGTGATCGTCCCTCCGTCTGTTTGTAGACACAATTCCCACAATTCATTGCGTTGCAATAGAAAGAGTGCATGTATTGAATTGCTGGAAGACACGAATTATCCTCGCATTCGGGAAAATACATGGGTTCGGCTCTGCGCGTGCCCTAAACGTTAATGAGTTCAGGATGCACGTGTTTGACGATTATTGAAAGGGCAGTTCGGTCTCTAAATCAAGAGAATTTTTTTATTCCTAGGGAGCTTAGTATTTATTACGATAACTTGAAAATGAATTAACTTTTTCAAAGTCTGTTTTCACCAATCCATTAATATGGGACAGAGCACGAACAAGTACGAACGTGAGATGGCCAGAATAAGTACGTTTTATAATGGAACGTGCTTTAATGGTACCATTTTGATACCCCCTTAAAAACTTCATATAACCAGATATGGCATGTAATATATCAAACAAATCGTCACAACATAATATCATGAAACGAATATACAGTATAAGAGTAACTAGTGATAGCAGATATTGGTCTAATGGCACGTGTACGTGCAAGGATGTCTCATGAATGAATATAACGCGTAATGTTGGTGTGAAATGTTTAGTAGTACGTGTTTTAATGGTACCAAATGGAACTTTCAATTCTAATATATGGCATGTAAAATATCAAACATCTCGTAACAACGTGCCATGAGTGAATATAACGAGTAAATAATGATAATGGTTATTGGTTTTGTTGCATGTGCCCTAATGGTACAATATAGTATTGTTAGAACTTTCAATGCTAAGATATGGCGTGTAATATATCAACCAACTCATTACGAGTTGTTAGGTCTATTGTTATCCATAGCTCATTTGTATCAAGAGCATAATGCTGTTAGACATAATGTTATCTAAAACTCACTACTGTTATACATATTGCTAATTAATATTAGTTAATCGCTTGCTTCAATGGTAGACGATAACGTAGAAACACTTTAGTAATTTAATATGAAAAAATAATAGATGCTTACACACAACGCTTCAGCAATTGAGGCTCACTTCGTTTAACATTATGTGGGAATTCTTACAAATTAAAGAACTTTTATTTTTTTAGATGTATGAGGAATAACTCCCTCTCCATTTACCTTTCAGTTCTTCAAGTTTATTCGTTTAAATTCTCTCTATACATTAGCTTACTTAAATAGTAATTTACAATTTAGTTTTCATATTTATTTATTTTCTCTTAAGTGTTTTAAAATGTTGATTAATTCAATATATCAATGTATGATGCTATAACATGAAAATGTGCTCCCTTTATCCGCTTTGTTGGTAAAATCATTCTTGTTTAAATTTTCGAGGATATTATTTATTTTAATTCAGAAAGTAATAATAATTAAAAGTTGTTTAGCTTCAAACAGAACATCGATACGAGGACTCGTAAGGCACTGGGTTTACTTAATTGCTTTTAATTCGTTATCTTCGGCAACATGATTATTTTCTAATGGGTAATTTTCATTATTAGCTGTCTAGTCAGGGGAAAAAAAATATCATCTTAATTGATTTTACTTTCGCTGCACTTTTCCAGCGGGGTTTTCTTTTAATATAATAATACGGTATAAGAGTTATATTTAACTCTTAAAGTAATCAAATTTGAAAACTCTCATTACCAACAATAAAATTAAGATTAATATCAACTGAACGTTTTATGTAAATAAAGAAATGGAGTGAAAAGCGACCGTTTAACTGAACAATTTTGATATTTTTCCATTTACCTAAATACTTGAAAAGGTAAAAAACAAAAAATTTCGTATAATATGTTATCTCATTAAAAAAAAGAATATCCATTTTAAAAAGATTCATTATTAAATTGTGAAACATGGTTTCAAATGCTTAAAAACAAAGTTACGCTGAAAGAGGCTGGTGATGCAATTTTTCCATCTTGAAACAATATTTCATTTCGATGGCAACATGAAGATCTTGTTTTCTTCTCACAACGCGCGTTATTGAACAAAAAAAAATCCACTTTATTATCGAGCATTGTAAGCCTTTCGTTTTTGAGAACCATTTCGTTAGCATTGCACAACATCATAAAAATTTCACGAGACCTTGTTAATCTCAAATACTCGCACCGGTTATCGTAAACGTCATTTTCAAGCTTATAGCCCTACCCTCAGTCCGGTATTTTTTTTTTTGATTCGGTGAACTCAATGCGACCTCTTGCGACATTTCCGAGATCTGTCAACCGATAGCTAAGGCAAACGGCATAGAAATTTTTCCACCATTAAGCAAATTTCTTAATATTGCGGTCTTATAGCCTCCGAAACGCTTCATTTGATCAGCCTTTATACTGGGGTTCCAAAAAAAAAAAAAAAGATTTTAAGCTTCGTCATTGTAGAAATTTATTCTGAAGACGTAGAAAATTGGTTCATGGATCATTAAGTACCAAATCATTATGTATGCCTATGTAGAAATTTAGAAAATGCGCCCTCAAGCGGTAGAAAAGAACGGCACCCAATTTAATAACATGGAACAAGTTTTTAAAATCCTCCCGTAGGAGTTATTCTATTAGATACAGCAATCCGACTGAAACCACAGAAAAAAATCTCTCTTCTTTTCAACGATGTATATTGCATATCCATATATGATAAAATTTCGATTTACAAAGCGGTGTCCGAAAATTTTTCGTATATTGTCGTTGCCGTTTATAGTGACCTTTTGGATAGTCTCATCGAAAGTAATTTATTTCTCTTCAAAGATAACGCAGAATTACGCATTATATATACTCCACGGTAATACAGCCTGTCCGATCTAAAATATCCTGATTTCATTTTATTCTATACATGTCAAATTTTTAGACTTTTGTGACACGGAAGATTTCTGTCCAGGCGACAATCGAAATTTTATATTGATTTCGGTGGACTTCACTCAAACGCTTGCCTAATAATCTCCACCTTTTCATCTGAGACCCCGCCTCTCCTGTCTCTTCAGCAAGGACCCAGTGCCTAGAAACGGCCTATACCATGCCTTTACTCTCTTCGAAGGCATGCGCTGAAACCATCAATTTTAATTTGGTATGCCAGACTACAGTTTGCGCCGTAGAAACGCTGCGGACAACAAAGAAATAATTCAGGCAGAAAAACTTTCAAACGTAAGGAACGAATGTTTTACATGACACTTGGGATAAAATAACTTCTTGTTAACCCTAGGCCTGTTTGTCATGGGCATTACCGTGACATTACCCCTTAATTATTTAGTCACCTTAGATTTATTTAAATTTTTAGAAGCCAGTAGGTCCTAAAACAATTTAGATTATCACCTCATTCTTTAATGATACTTAAAAGCTATCCAAACGCCCCAACTCTTAAAATGTTAAAAATCTAAAATGCCAACAACATAATCTGGCGTCCGCGGAATATCTACATATGTAAACAAGCTAAGATAGAGCTAGAGTAATGATTAACAGAAAGGTAATTTCAATCCAATATCCATTTAGATTTTAAATTTAAACATAGCTCTAAGGTGCGTTGCAAAAGTATAAATCCACCTACATTTTCTTAACTTTTAACAAACAATGAATGCAAGTAAAACATTTTTAAAGCTTTATTATACTTAGTATCTGCTTTCTCAACAGTATAAACATTTGCAACTTTAATTTTGAAAAATAACAATAAAATTACTCTTTCTCTATTCCAACATTTGCAAATGAAAAACACTTGGCGATTCTTCTAACTTAATAACCAATACTTCCACCATCCTTCTTTACCACTTTAATCATTCGGTTTGGCATGTAATTGATAAGCTGCTGCAGTGATTCCTGTGTAATTGCTTGCCAGTGATAGATGATTGCTGCTTTGAGGTCGTTTTTTTATTTATGAATTGGGATCCAATATGTTCATCCAGGTCCTGTATGGCCAGAGGCCGACGAGTTGGGTGCCTGGATGGAATTGGATGATTCACGACTGCTGTAAGATGGTCGCAGCAGCCGGGGGGGGGGGGGATGAAGATTGTCTATCACTGATGGTCGCCCAGCCAGTGACTAGCCGTGCTTGATGCAGCTTAACTTCACAGAAGTTGTGTTCATTGAAAGCCCACCAAGCCGTTACCGTATGTGCTTTCATACCGTTACCTTTTGCGTAAACAGATCTTGCCAGTTGACCCCAGAGGTTTTCAATTGGGTTCAAATCTGGAGAACAGACAGGCTAGTTGAACTTGAACCTAACTTGAACACCGTTTGAAAGGAACTTTTCATATATTTACTGGTGCATTGTCCGGTTGGAATTCCCATAAAGGCCCTCCAATTGTCTCTCCAACAGGTAGCAGATGTTCTTCTAGCAGTTCTTGATAGTCTTTTGTTTTATCCGTGTATTGATTATTGCAAGTTTTGTTTTACTCTCCCATCCAAATCCGCTCCACACCATCTGCGTCCTTGCTGCCTTTTGGAAAATATGGCTTTCTCATGTCATGAATCACTCCAGTAGCCAACCACTTCCCCATCTAAATTAAATTTTTCCCGTCACTGAAGGCCACCTTCTGCCATTCCGTCTTCCAAGAAACGTGTTTTGTGCCAAATTCAAGACGTTTTCTTTATGCCGACATTTCAGAGGGGGGGGCTACCTTTTTCCTACTTGCTAGATGGGATATACGTTTGAGCAATCTGGAGAGAGTCGCTTTTATACAGGAATGCTGTCTCTCTTTGCAATTTTTCCAAGTGACAAAGGATGTATTAACTCCACGGATAACTGCAGACTTTTCTCGATTTTACAATTTTGATGGGCGACCAGGTCGTATTTCAGTTGCAACTTGAGGTAACTATTCACAATTCCATAACTTTTACCAATTCGACGTGCATTTCTATGTTAGACACACTTTCTTCATGCCAAGAAGAAATTTGGCCTTTTTGGAAATCTGTGAGTATTGACCACGTGGCAAATTTCTAGAAAAGGTTTTAAAAATCAACGTGGATAGTATGTAAATCATATTCAAATAATCGGAAGAAAAAGTGTCAAAGTAGAATACACAATTTTCGAAAAATAAGAGGTGGACTTATACTAATGCAATACAGAGAACAGTAATTTTTTTATTATTTTTCAAAATTAAAGTTGCAAGTGTTTGATTATTGAGAAAGCAGATACTAACAAGGGAATTCCTCGAACATGTATGTCACAGATTTCCACCATATTGAAATATGTTACTCATCTGAAACTACTATAGATGCTTGCAAAATAAGAGTGCAACATTTTGTTTCTTTCAAAATAAACCGCGAAAACGAAAAATTTTGAGCATACATAACCATACAAATACTCCATTGTTAAATCGGATGGGCTATGTGGGATTATTTTGTAAGTGTTAATAAAGCATTTAAAAATGTTGATGCTTTTCTTGTATTCAGCGTTTATTAATAGTTGGATTTTTACTTGTGCAACGCACCTTATGTTAACCTAGAAATTGCAATAATCGATCTTTTTAAATTTTATGTATAATATTTGGGTATAACTTCATGGCTACTATAAAAACTTCAACTGTTCAAAATTTTAAAAAAATTTGGATTTAAATCTAAACTGTAGATCGAATTTACCGTAAGATCAAGCTCTTCTTCTTCATCTATTTGCCCAGGATTTAACACCGCAAGGTCGTCAACGCGATAATCGTAAACGAGGCCTACATCAGGAGGCCGCAGTTTTATCTAAAACAAATATTGAAAAAGAAAGTTACTGTATAGCATCAATCCTGTTCAAAGAAGGTAACATAAAAATTTATTCTTCTCTTTAAAATATCTGACAGCCATTCCGGGCGTGAAGCAATCTTCCTCAAAGAGGAAATAATACTATTTATGGCAACAATGGAAAACTTAACCTGGCTGAGTGCCAAGAAATATAAATCTTAGATAAAAAGGTCCTGGCCTTCCATTGCTGTTCTAAATTGGCTATATATTACGAGAAATGAGCCCCATCTTGAAATTCACTACCAAGGACAAAAGCCTTAATTCTATCCAAAAAAGCAGCATATCGACATCGAGAGCCGTTAAAAATGTGCAGATCAATATGTAGATTTCTTAATTTTGAATGCTTACAAATTAGCCAATTTCGAATTAAAATAACTTTTGACAATAGTAAAACTACTCCAAAAATCAATTGCTAGAGACTTATATTTTTATATAAGCTGCATGAAAATTGTGACTTTTCTTTGGACATTTACTTTGATAAAAATAATTTTCCCGAAATTTGATAAACTATTTTCAGTTAACATAATGGATATACAAATAAATGGATATATAAATAATAACCGAACAGTAAAATAACTGAAAGTACTCTTGTTAATTAAAAAAACTGTTACCTGCTCTAAATCCATCTTCACCCTGAACCAATCGCTGAACTTCCTTCGACTGTCGTTGTCGCAGGTGGCTCCCACAGTCCAAATGAGGGAGAAAATGAAATAGCTTTCTATAAGAATGGGCAGCTGGCTCGCTCTTACTGCATCCCACTAGTCAATGGAAAAACAAACTCCTTCGATTAAATCCTAAAAAACTTTGATGATTAGCGTAATAGAAAATTAAATAATATTTTTAGCAACTAATTTCCTAATAATTTCCTTTGGGCAATTCAAACACCAAATACCAATTTCAGATAACACTGAAAGTATCTCTATAATAATTCAAATAGTCTTTATAAGTAAATATAGATTAGTAAACTCACAATATGATCTGTGGTGTTCCTTATTCTTCGTGTCAATTCTTTCCAGTCTTTATTTATTTATCTATTTTTTTTTTTACTGACAAAAGATATTTTTAATTTTGGAAAGTGGAGAAGGAGCGTAGAAGAAGAAGAATAAAGAAAAAAACTTAAGCCGTCTTCAGAAAAAGGAAAACAGATTTAAAGACAAAAGATTTTCAATCGTTTTCTCTTCGGCCTCATTTTTTCTTCTGAATCTTCAATTTGTCATGCTACAAACTGTTACATTATTTATAGCCATTCCTCCATTTAATGTTTCCTCTCAATTTCCGTTTTCTGAGGAACATTTGTCACATTTTCCAAATGTTTTCAATTTTTTAAAGCTTTGGTCTTACGAGGAAATCATAAATATATAAAACCAATCCCGCTTTAATTTAAAGATAGAGAAATTGAAACATGTTTTGGAGCGCCGGGTTTTTTTGGCGAGCAGTGGGCCATTTGTTTTCAGGAAATGATCCAGAAAATTTATGAACAGTTCAATATAACTTAAAAGAGAAAACTCAAAGGCACACTGCTGGCGAAAATAATACAGCACAAAGCGAAGAGACTGCTTCTTCTGTCGCCTTTCCACTATTTCTCAATAGTCTGCAAATTCTCCATTATCTCCAGTTACTGCTCATTTTTAAAAATTTTCAAGTAAATATTAAATTTCTCGATTTAATTATAAATGCTGGTTATGTATATCATTTTAACAAACGTCAACACAAAAATAACTTAATTGCATTTTTATATTAAATGAAAATCAAACTATTTAAATTGTCTAAAAATCTTATGTGGATAATGCAGATGATTAACTTAAGAGTTTTATTTTATTCTTAAGTTAATCAAACTATTTAAATTTTAATTATATAAAAAATGTCAAAAATGTACATACTGTATAATTCTTTATTCCTTTTTAAAAAAAATTAATTTAGTTCTATTTTGATGTTCTATTACTGCTGAAAGAATTAGGCACCGACTGTGGATGTGGATCAATAGTAGAAAGTCGCACACGGAAGATTTCACGTTCTGATTTAATATTATAATGAATACGTTCGAAAATTTAAAGTTTTAGAAAAGCACTAAATTTTCGGGTACTTGGTAGCCATCTAGAGTTGTTGCTAGTTAACAGACTACACAAATTTCTTCTTTAAGCGATGTATTTTTAATGCATGCGCAAGACCCATTTAAATTTAAAATTTTAAAATTTTTATCAGTACATCCTCACAGTTTTACCAAATAACTAATTTATATCCTATGTGATTAAAAGTGGTAAATATTACAAGAGTCGTAAATAAATTAGTGGCGGCACTATCAGATCTTGTTGATACTAAATGCTACTACAGAAAGTCATTCACACTTTATGGAAACGATTTTATTTTTGAATTTTATTCTAACAATAGATATTTATTTTTCCTGTCATATTCTACCTGATTCCCCAGGTTCTTGACAATAGCCCGATACCGGTATTTCAAGGATACAAGGCCGTTTCAGAGGGCTACGAGGTCCAGTTTGTCCCTTTCCTCTTGCGCAGCTTTCCAAAGGCCAATCAAAGTTCTGTACCGTCGCTTCCCGAGGGCTCTCTTGAATATTCCGAAAGCGCAGAAATCCATTGGAGCAGCTTAGGTAGAGCCATGCTTCATCCAACGTAACAATCGTTTTCCACTTGTGGCCGGCTAGGAATTTCTCGTAAAGCTTTCGGCAATTCACCTTTCTTTCTGCGATGTGAGAGGCAAGAGCTTATAAACTTTCGGCTTGTGGACTTTACGAAGATTCAAATCTCAGTTGATAATTTCGTTTACTGTTGCGGGCGATATTCCTAGTTTCGAAGCAATACTTTTTTGTGATTTTCGACGGAGACCAATTATCGTGCTCTTCGAATGACATCCGCGGTCCTCACTTTCTTGGGATGCGCTTTCGGACCTAGCGGCTGACCCATTTTTTCTGTGGATCGAGCTTTACCATATATTGAAGACCCCTTTCTTAGAAATGGCAAGACTTCTTTGTTTACAACGTTGCACTATTTGACTGTACGAGTAATTCTCCTCAGAAAAGACAGTGACGTAGCTACATGAAAACAAAATAATAATCCCTCCAGCACGTGCTTATGTACTAAACGTTTCTTACCCATAATACCCACTCACGCAGATAAATTTGCATGCCCGTAAAAGTGATTTTAATATCGTTTCCATAAAGTGTGAATGACCTTCTATATGACAGGGGAGCTACTTCATTTACTGTGCATGCGCATGCGTCAACATAATTCATTCCATCAAGTGCTTTCATGAAAAGATATAGCCAATATTTAAATTAACAACCCTCTGAAGTACAGGGTAGTTATACACTGATGAGCCATTATGGCCATCTCTAACTTACAGTTAGAGTAATGATCTCGCCCTGAGACAAATGTAGGGCGTAAACGTGGCTCATACCGCCTTATATAAACTGTAAGTGAACAGAGTTTCTGAATGTGGAGTGTTTGGCTGCAGTATGGGGAAAGTACCGGATTTATCAGACTCCGAAAAAGGACAAATCGTCCCTTCAGGCCTCAGAATGTTGATCTCGAAAATGGCGCGTTTTGTGGACTGTTCACGTGCAGTCATCGTGAGTAATAATCAAAAGCGATGTATGGATGGAGAAATGACGAGTCGCCGTCCTGCCGTTTGCCGTCCACGGTGCACTGATTCCAGAGGGGAGTGAAGACTAGTACGCATTCTTCGCTTTGAACGAAGGGCTACGGTAACCCAAATCACCAGCAGCTACAACAGTGGTGACCCAGACAACGTGTCTCAGCGCACAGTTCAGTATAGCGTTCTGTGTAGGGCCTGCATAGCCGTCGCCCCAATTGGACTATAGAAGACTGGAAGAAAGGAAATGTGAGGGAACTGGAGGACCAGCTGATAAACGCCTCATACCAGATACCTTAGACTGCCTACCAGCACCTTGTCAAGTCAATGTCTTACTGCATGTCCGTGGTTTTGTTGAAAGGTGGTACTTGATTGCAAAGCCACCTGTCAGTGCATTATAATAGTACAGTTTAACGGTAAATCAATTCCAATTGAAATTTATCGTTAGGAATACGTTGAAAGAGATATGATTTCTACTTTTACAACTTCCCTAATGTAAGCGATTTATGTTGAGAGTACTCGCAATTCGTAACAAATAAGATTGAAAAAGATGCCTAAATTCACTTGCCTATTTGCCAGTATATCAAAGGACAAAGCATGGTGGATGATAGCGCTCATGAAGCGGGATTCATCCGAAAATACGAGATGCTGCTAATACGCACATCATTGACTGTATTCGCGAACTTATATAGCCTGAGGCATCGATTTTTCATAATCAAAGGAATCCATAATCCACCGCTAAGGAATGCGAGAAGCCAGAACAGTTGTGCAGCAGATGACGCTGAATTATTGAATACCTGCAGTGCTCCGCCGTTGTACAAACACTTGCGAAAATATGCATGCCGCAAATCGTCTTGTATTATGTAGTGAGGCTTATCTTAATTCTATCAATTTTCTGATGCCTGCTGAAACTCAAAATTTCAAGCAATGTATTGATCCAAAATTAGATCAAAGCTTAACTTGTCGAAGTGAAATGAACTTAAGAACTAACTGACACAAGTAATAAAAAATTAAACTTATAAAATAAAATAAAATAATAATAATAATTAATAATAATAATAATAATAATACTTAATAAGTACGACATTATATTTAACACTTATCGCATTTACAACTGACCTCGGCGGTTGCAGTCGGCATAGGAAAGGTTTTCAAAAAGCATTCCAAAAGCTTTAAAAGGCTGAATGTCAGATTACTATTAACCGTTCCAACAATTTCTTTCAAATTTGATCGAACAAAATCTAAAGACGACTGCAAAAAGAAATGTATAAAAAATTGTTTCCTGAATAAATGTTATAAGAAAATTAATTTATTTTTCATTTGTAAATGCAGGGAATTTACAAGGCTTAAAACAATTTCCCTCTTTTAGTTTGCTATATACTTACTTACTTACTTACTTACTTACTTACTTACTTTTCAAACCCGCTTATCCGTTAGGGTCGC